>MU722408.1:96904-138460 GCA_026770625.1 Nicotiana glauca
CTGTTCAGGCGTGACTTCTATGTAATTTTGCAAATATGGCCTTTTTCTTCCACTTTTGACTCCAAAATTGCTCCTTAGACTTCCTTACCCATTTTGTACCTACAATTTATGAAAAACACTTATAAGAGCATTTTGTCATCATATATATCATCAAAACAACATAAAAATGTGATTATTTAATGCGTGGTTATAGTCAAATTCACCTATTATCAAAAGGGGACTCACCCTAACTTGTAAGGGACTGATGTTGCTCCACTTCTCCACAAATGCAATAATCTCTCTTTCTCTCTCTCTCTCTCTCTCTCTCTCTCTCTCTCTCTTCTAAATTATCTATCCTCATCGACCTTGAGGTCGCCTTAGCACTTTATCATTTTCTCGCTTGTTCTCTATTATTTCGCTCAATATTGATAGTATAGAGCCTTGCTTAGCTATATTTTTCATGTTATCCCCTTCCTGACTGCACTCGATAGCTCGGCCTCGAGGTATCGGCTAGCTAACCTTACGCCCGGGCAACAGCCCCCTACTGGTTCGATTACTGCCTTGCTTAACTCGCTTTTCATCATTATACTTTAAGTTTTAGCACTAACTGCCTTAACAAACTAGCTCGGGAATAGATCACGTATTTTTAGAATCCCATTTACAAATTTAATTGTTGTTACAATTTTCACGGTAAACAGTTTGGTGCCTACCGTGGGGCTAAAAATAATAGTGATTATTTTTTTGCTAATTTCGTCACTTGAACGCATGTTATCTTTCACACTTTTTCTTGCCCAAGATCTTTTGATTTCAAGTTAATATCCAGTTCGTTAAGCGAAATCGAGAACGACAACCCTACAAATCACAGAGCAGAGAGAATAGTATGGTCGTTCCAACGGTTGGCACGACACCATATGACCCTGATAATGCATCTAGATTGGTTCAAGCGGACGCGGGCCTGCACGCCGCACAGTGAGGCAACGAAGTCTCACGCACCAATGACGGCATACAGCACATTGACCAATAGGAAGCCTAAAAAATCCTAGCCCGGGTAGAATAGGAAGTTTATCTTCATATTATTTTTGAAATGTTGCAGGAATGACATTTGGCTATCGTTCAAGTGTATAGTCTAGAGACTCCCAACGCGGTTGCACCGGAAAAATCTCCTTATGTCAAGACAGTACCCGAGGAATCGGGTAATGACGGACCGGCAACCTACCCTGTCGCATTAAGGATGTTGGAAGACCTTATCAAAAGGATCGAATCATGCTCGCGGAAATTCTTACATAAACCGTCTCCCAAAGATACGATCCCGGAACTCATTTCACAAAAGTCAGAAACGCCGAATCTCCCTAGGTGTGGCAGGAGCTTGAATCCTTACAGGCATATCACCACTTACGCATACTCGTCCATGGACAGCGACCTCTATAATGTTGAGCTCGAGCCTGTCCTGATAAGGAGATTCAAAGAAACTCTCCCGAAAGAAACCATGGCGTAGCGCCACTGCTCGTCACCTGACCTCGCTGACCCACTCACCGTAACAGTATTGTCCTTCGCGGAAGCACGCGCCGACGCCATCAAAGCAATACAAAGAGGGCCCAATGCACCTGAGGCCGAACGAAAAAGAAATAAAGTGTTGCGGGAAGCCGTACTCCGCTCCTCGATAGGATGAACGAGACCGCTCCCGATTTCGAGTAGTTAGGCAACATATGCCTTCGCCCCAAACCTAAACGAAGCATGCCCGACGGCTCCAGGGAATTTCAAGCAAAGCCTAGTCAGATATCCAGCCAAGGCCTGGTTCGATGCCCGTAGCTGACACCAGACCCAAATCAGGGTCGTCGACGACCGCCCGGGAACCTCCTTGGGTTCTGCATACCCAGGCAGATTCCCGGCAAAGAAGCTGCCGTTGAGAAAATGGAGGCACCATCTATGTGCTACAAAGGGAAGAAATGACTAGAGGTGTAGCCTGCCTCGCAACTCTAAGGCAATAATCCAAAGACAGTACCTTCGAGGAACCCCCAATGGAACCAGATTCAACAAGACACAGCTAGCAAGCAAACCTCGCCCGATAGAGTATGACTTCAACATTGTAGTACCAAGCATTGTGATCACCATAAGTGAATCTAGGAACGCTCGGCGGCTCAGACCTATTCAACCAAAACCTCTCCAAGGAAACCAGAGCCCAGCATGGGAACCATGAGGCGCTCGGGGTCACTGGCCCAAAAGAGCAATGGCTAAGTTATTCAACAAAGGTCGTCACAAAGTATCAATGAGCGGACAGAACCAGATCCAAATCTAGGGAGGAAGGAGATCGAGAAAAACAGAGCCGGCGAGCCACGACGTATCACCGCGGCTGTAAAAGGACGATGGTACCCCTCAAAGATCCGTAGAGTGTAGACTGCAAGTGCCCATCATTGGAAAAGGACGGTCCCAAAAAATGCTCCTAAAAGACACCCTCGCGCATGAGGGAAGGGACGCCGAGACTCTACCTCGACATCACATTAACGTATTGGTAACCCCCTTTTTCATTTGACTTATTTCAAATAAAGCATGTGTTAAAGAGTACAGGTGGTTCAACCAATTATACCGATGATGTCAGGCCAAAGCTGATAGGGTAGTCCGGACCGACAACGCTCTTGCGCCGAATCTCTGATAGGTTCATGATGGCAATCACCAAAATAATCATATTGCCCCCTCGGTGCAACTCGCCCTAGCTAGAGCTGGAACGTCGAGCGCATAGGGCGCAAACGCTTTATACAGACAACAACGGATACGTCGCCCAGAGATGACTTCGATCCTTCTCTGCCAAAGGTTAAAGTATTTATCTACAAGCGACGAGAGAAGATCCCTAACCATGTGACCCATCGCCGGCATTACCCTCGAAGGGATTAAAGGGTAAGCAGAACCACATCTTCAGTCAGTCCTGGTCGAACGTGGTAGAAGGTTGCGGCAAGTCTTGCTCCCTAAAACATTGCCTACACATCTCGTAGAAAGGAAGAAGTACTCCGCCCCTTTGTCATTTACTTTCTTTTCTTTTCGCTAACCTGTATGTAGGCAGTCAGCTAAGGCATTCGGCGGTTCTGAACCCCACTCGGGAATCCGAGGCCCCCAAGGGCCTGCAGAGTTTTCTTTCCATAATGGGGTTATTAACATGAAGAAGGTTCCGTAAAAAAGATTATTAGCGGGACAACTTACCCCCAAGAAGGGAAGCCGACGAGATCGCAATCCTCTCTTCTAAGTTCCAATGCGGAATAATATAAACACATCAAATAATCAGAGAAGTCGCACCCATGCAGGCCGAAATCACAACAACGAGACAACATGTATTTACAGCTTATATTTTCTCCAAGCAATAAAGAATATTTTTTAGGCATTTCATATTTCGAAGAAGGCTATTTCAGCGTATTCACAGCAAAGACCTCTCCGCCAGATGTATCTCGAGATACTCGGAGACTTAAAAAAATCAGTGCTCGGATGACCTTAGGGTCGGGGCGCCGAGCTCATCAAGCCTTTATGAGGCGACTCCGAGATCACGAGAAGCAGTCTTCAGGTTTAAACAACTCGATGACTCGGAGACTGCCGCCAATCTCCACAAACTGGAAAATCCGAAATTGTAAGACTCTAGCGGGAAGCATCGGCATAACCAGATCTATTCTCCACAAACTGTAAGACCTCAATAGGCATGGCAAACTGTAAGACCTCAACAGGCATGAAAAATCCCGTAGTTTAGGCTATACGTCGCATTTGTAAGAATCCATAAAGGGCATACCCTCGGTGTAGATGCCTAAAACTGCCTCTTGGGATAAAAAATGGCTACGGCCAAACACATATGACTACGGTCAAAATGGCTGATACCTCCCAAAAAAGCGACTCGAGGATGCCCCACGGTCGCAAAAAAATCCTCGGAATATACTTCGGAAAGAATCAGTTAAGAAAACAAGCTTCCCACAACAGGCAAAATGTGAGTCCCGACCACGTCGGCTCCAAAATAACAAGAGCATCGATCTACTCGACCGACAAGCTATGAACCTTACGATGTGCTCAAAACATCACCGACTACGACTTGAAATTGAGGTTCTTTCAGAACCAACGACAGGTCAGGCCAAAATATTCAGAAAGACCTTAACGAGCAGAAACAAAGCCTACAAAAATCCCCCGGGCAAAAAAAACATAAGACCAATTATCGCCAGCTAAGAAAGCCTACAGGCATCATATTAAAAGGTCTCCACGACAGTACATCGTAAGAGCAATTATTGGCAGCTTGAAAATTGACAACTTGAGGATTAAAGCAAGCTCGAATCGTAACCCAATTCAAAGACCGGATCCAAAATAGTTAACTATGCAAGCCTACGGGCCACACACTAAAAGGTCTCAACGACCAAATGGCAGAAAAGCGACCATCGCCGGCCAGAAACTCAATGAAATTTGAGGGTCAATTATAGCCCGAATGGCAATGCGACACGGAGACTGGACCCAAAAATTATAATACACCCAAGGGCACAAATTCGATGCCACTACTGCCGGACGGAATCTTAAGAAAATAAAAGGGTCGATTGCAGCCTGAGCCGCAATACGACTTAGAGACTGGACCTCGGATATTGTAGCATGCCTGAGGGCACGAAATAAATGCCACTATCGCATCTGAAAAATCATGAAAGATTAAGGTTCAACTACATCTCGAATCACAATGTGACTCGGAGACTAGACCCGAAAAATCGCAAAATGCCCAAGGGCAGGAAATAAAAACCATTATCGCCAGCCCGAACAAGCACAAAACTCGAAGGGTGTATTAAGCTCGAATCGGATCCCGACTCGGAGGCTAAACCAAAGGACAATTCAACTGAAATATGCCTAAAGGCACGGTCCAAATGATACTATCGTCAACCAAGACAAATCTCCAGACCACGCGCCCACGAAGTCGTTTCAACCTAGAAGCGCAAAAGACCATCGCCCTCCGCCCAAGCAGGCAGGAAAGAGATAGAAAGAAGCTCGAGCCGCAACATGACTCGGGGACTAGTTCCAAAACCAGTCAACATGATCGAAAGCAATAACAGAGAAAAGGTACAAAAGGAATAAAGCTTTAAAATTCTTCTCATATTACATGAGTGAAAAAACATTCTCCACTTACAGACAATCCCTGCATGTGTCAAAAACAATGCTACAAATTGGTGGAATCTATATTCCGCGCCAAAGGGCTACAGCTTGTCAAATTTGCCCTCCACAATTTCAACAAGAAGTGTTTGAGTGTCACACTCGTCTGCCCTTGCTCGAGCCAAGTCCTCCGAGAGAATGAATCCTCTCGCACTGACCTCCTCGAGTACCTCTCTCCGGGATCGGCAGCGAGTATATTCCTTGATCCCCTTCCCATGATCGAGGGCTCGCCTCAACTCGAATTGAGCGTCAGCAACATCCTTTATGCAAATCGCCATCTCACGATCAACCCTGGTTCTGCTTAATGCCGCTTCCACTCGGGTATCGATTATCTCGGCTTTGACCTTAGAGAGATCAGACTCAAGTTTCTCGATCATATCCGCCTGAAATTTGGAATTGTCACGGGTCAAGTTGAGTTGGACCTCGAAGGTAGGGACCTTAGCCGAGGCACTCATCTCCTCTTAGCTTCTCGCAAGCACCCCTGATGCGGTTTACGTCACCTTTAAGGTACTACAAGGCCTCCACCTTTTTATGCAACTGATACAACAAGAGGAAATTAGCCTTAAGTTAGAAAGAAGCGAAACACGTACTATAGGAAATAACCTGCTCCATCAAATAGCTCTCATAGTTTGAGCTCCTATACGCCTCATATCGCCAATGCTGTAGCTCAACTTTCTTCTCTTTGCAATGAAGCCTAAGGGATTCTCCCTTATTAGAATTCTCTGAAACATGGCCCCTTGATGAAGCAACTCGGACTTAAGCCTATCGCAGGCCTGCGCGAGTAAGATTCAATGAGAGGAGGAAGATGCGGGATTCAAAAAAACTATGCACAAACTCACCATAAAGTGAAGCCAACAGATTTCCTCAACATCAGAACAAGCTCCTGTCGATCCTGCCCCTGCAACCCCAGAAGGGTCGGCACCGGGCATGACGTGTCTGCTCAAAGAAGCCTTTGGCCGGGAATCAAGCGCTCTGGGAACAGCAGACTCGGGCGACGCCTTAACCTCGAAAATACAAGCCCGACCACCACTGCTAAAGGCTCCCCGCACTTCAGGCTTCGATCTCTCTTATTACTGTCATCCCTCAGCCCGGAGGCCAACGACTCCATCTCCTATCCGAAAAAGCTTTGCCTCGCCCCAAGGAACTGCCCCATATCTACAAATGATAAACAAAGTACAAACGAGATGGGAAAGTATTACCTCGGGTACACGGCAGCAGGGCAGAAGCAACATGCGCACGTACCTTGATATTTCGCTTCCCACCTAACACGAAACACAGCTCGCCACCTGCGCAGATCATGGACTTCACCCAACGTCCACGAAGTTGCTGCAACAAGGGAGATAACATTGTTATTTAGCTGATTTTTTCTATAAGCAAAATCGAAAAGAGCGATAAAGCGCCTCACTCACATGCAATATTCCACCCTTCGGGAAATGGCAAAAACTCCACAGGAATAATATCGGTCATCTGGACTAGGACAAACCAACTGGCTCCATCTCAGTCTCTGCCCTCTTCGTCATCAACAACGAAGGGCATGGATGAACGACCCTTTAGGGTTAGCAGGCTTCAGTGATGAAAAGGCTGATATAGCATGTTGAGGTGATCAAACATGAACTCAAGCCCATCTTTCTCCTCGAAAAATCTCATAATCACCACCATTCGCCAAAACGACGGATGAATCTATGCCAGGGTAACCTGATACTTCAAGAAAAAGTCAAGCACAACCTTATCAGGGGGACCAAATGAAAAAGGGTATAGGTTGACACTCAAGAACCCATCAACAGAGTCCGCGATGCCTTCATCTGGGGAAAGCGCATGCAGCGTTACCCCCTCTCTCCACCCGCAGTATCGCCTCAGCATCTGCAAGTGTTCCTCTCTTATCGATGACGCCATCTTTGGAGCAAAATCCTTGGACTATCGAGCAACGGGAACATCACTCTCCGTTTTTTGCCATGCCGGTCCCGAAGTGGTTGCCATGACTATGGTAAAACTGACAAGATAAAGCAAGGGTGAGCACCAACACTTTTCGTACCTAAAAGAGATAAGGAGCCCTATGCCGAAATAGAAGTACAACTAGCTAAAGATAATGAAGTCTCGCAAAAAAGCCGAAGCTACCTTACTTATACGCAAAAATCAACGACGATTTACCTACTTGAGGATAGCTCCGAAAAGCCAACGGCCTCGATACAAATCGACGGGTCGATATCCAAGCTAGAAACACCCTCTAACAAGAAGTCGAGACTCGGGGAGCTGCGCGTATTATCTCCATGCTCGAGCAGTATTCCTCATCGGGAGCCCCCGGCCTCAAGAAACGGGGCCTCAATGAGCTCCAAAATGCCGGGACTAGATGCAAGGCAAGCGCCTGGTCTCGTGACCCTCTCGCCCTAAGAAGAGGAGCAAACCTCGGACGCTCCAATCACCAAAGCTCCATGAAGGCCCAAGGAAGCAACCAAACATAGACAAACTCCTCGGCGAAAGCCAACCTTATACATCCTAGAATGGTTGTCTACCTCAAGATCAATAGGGACCCTCGGGTGCCCAAGGGCAACCTTCATTCGGAATAACGTTCCTGGAGGCCCCAAAATTCGATGCAAGATCTACATACAATTTAGCAGGCCTCGATAGCTCGAACTTACTGGATTGGTCCACCATTAATCCGAAATAAAACAATAAAGTCAGGGGAGAGCTATGTCAATCACTTGGAGACCAGGACAAACTCTCACAACAGATGACAACGGCAAATAAACAAAAGAATACATTCGAAGAGCCCCCAAGTGCGTACGAGCATACAGATATAAAACAAAGTAAGGGAAGCAGAAGTTAGCAAAATAAATTCTTATTTATGAAAGATTTATGTACAATGGCCCTCGAGGGGTCATTACATACAAATTATAAAGGCCTATAAGAATCCACACATAAAGCGGACGAACGGGAGGATGTACATGTGATGAAACTCGGGCGCCCGATCCGCCCTCGAGAGTGCATCTCTGTTATCAGCATCTCCTGGTGCCGCATCCTCGAGGGTGACTCCTTCAACCTCCACCTCCCCTAGGTTCCCAGCTCAATCCCCCGAGGGATCTCCACCGGAGAAGACGAAGGAGAAGAAAAGAAGGAGATGCAGAGGAGGTAGAGAAAAGAGACATGGCCCGCCGAAGACAAAGGTTGAAGATTCGGTAGGCCCGGCCTCAAAAGCCGGCGGTGCCTCTTTATCCCTTGGGAAAGGAAAAACCCCAGGGATGAAGTGCCATACCAGGCCTGGGTAAAAGAGTGAGCAGCAATGCATAATCCGAACAACCGTCTACGTATAGGGGAAACCGACTCCCCATTCATCACCACGTCGGGCCAACAGCAGTAGCAACGACCAATATACTGATGACCGCAGCAGTATCATAAAAACATGCTTATGTTCAACAAAGGGAGGCCCCGGCAGAAGGCTACGACGCAGTCTGAAGGAATTGCTCCATGTAGCCTTGGTATCGAAAGCTTCCATCATGATGTTCAAAGGTAAAAGAAGATGATGAGAAGGAAGTGACAAGCAAGCCAACGGAAGTATTGAAATAGGAAGGACAACACCAAAACACCCTTATTTATAGGAGATTGCGACACGGTCATCGAGGCTCTGGAAGATTAACTGGTAAATGCAATTACTGCTTCTTTGAAAAAACGAATCGACGTCAGTACTTTTGCCTCGAGGAGCGTAAATGATAGAGTACCAAGCAGGAATCCATGAGATATTCCACCTATCACAAAATATTGCACCACGATTCCCATCATCGATATGAAGTCGCCGAAAAGAGCTCAAGGAGCCAAGTGTCAGAATCATTTCCCATCACTTCGATATGGAAAATGCGGAGACTATCTGTACGCGAAAAAATCAGAAGACTTCATTTTTTGCTGCCAACACATTTTGGAAGCTTGCCCCGAGACCTTGAGGGTTGGAGTCCGCGATCGAGTCCTCAAGCCCCAGGGCTCGTCGAAGACCGACTCAGAGGAAAGGGGGCCGAGATCAGTACAAAAGGGGAAGCCCCCTAGGTACATGGCTACGTCTGACATGTTCGACCTATCTAAAGACTACAATGAGGCCTTGCATCAAGCCGTCCCATCTTCGTACTCTTGTAATTAACACACATGTACTTATAGCCAAGTTCCCCTCATATATAAAAGGGACTCATCCTACCTTGTAAGGGACTGATGTTGCTCCACTTTTCCATAAATGCAATAATCTCTATCTCTCTCTCTCTCTCTCTCTCTCTCTCTCTCTCTCTCTTCTAAATTGTCTATCTTAACCGGCCTCGAGGTCGCCTTAGCACTTAATCATTTTCTTGCTTGTTCTCTATTATTTCGCTCAATATTGATAGTATAGAGCCTTGCTTAGCTATATTTTTGCCTGTTATCCCCTTCCCGATTGCCCTCGATAGCTCGAGATAGGCTCGAACTTCGGCCCCGAGGTATCTGCTGGCTGACCTTACGTCAGGGCAACAGTCCCCTGCTGGTTCGATTACTGCCTTGCTTAACTCGCTTTTCATCATTATACTTCGCGTTCTAGCACTAACTGTCTTACAAACTAGCTCGAGGATAGATAACATATTTTTAGAATTCCATTTATAAATTTAATTTTTGTTACCATTTTCACGGTAAGCAATATTCTAACCGTTCGAGAAAACTGCATCAATTAGCATAGATAGAAATTTCAGTCACTATTAAAGAGGTACTGCATCTTTACATTAGCATACTATAACAAAAGATGAAGAATCTGTAAGTATTACTCTAGTGATTGTTTAAAGTAAGATGTAATAATTTTTTTTTATTTTTTATTTTTAGCAGATGTAAGCGTGTGCACATCAAATTTACCAATTTTAAAGTTCAAATAATTTTATACTAAAAGTTACTCCTAATGCAAACAGGAAGCAGAACATGAGATGGCACCACATTCTATGTAATTATCCATCATATTTATATGATACATGTTCATGAGCAATATTGCACGCAGTCTTTCAATTTCATAGCAAAGTTACTATTATTATAATTCTCAGAGCAATTCATGCATGTCTTCATATATTAATATCCAATTGTTGATCAAAAACTTCAGAAGGCCTATAAAAAAGTATAAGCAAATGAAAGTGTACCTGCACTAGAGACAAGGTTAACTAATACTTTTAGGAAAAAGATAGAACCCATCTGAACCACATAATCTCAATTGATAAAGACTCGTGCTGATAACATGTTATGAAATAAGAAGTAAATAAAACAAGAAATGAAGAGAATAGAATATACATATTTCTCATTCTAAGTATCTCAGAATAGAGAAAGTAAAATCCCATTTATAGGGCGTAAAATCGTTAAAATATCATGGTATAGCCAGTTTTCACACTGGTCATCGAAAAATAGCCAGCGTTTACCAAGTCAATGAAAAATAGCCACTATTTTGCTGCAACAGGGACCGGTCCAGTATAATATACGGAAGTTCTGGTGCATTTATATACGAACTCCAGCATATTATGTTGTACCGGTATACTTTGCTAACTCTTGTAAAATTTGCGGGAGACTGGAGCACCAATACTCCAAACTCCAGTATATTACACTGGACAATTATACTTGCTGGAACTCCCGTAAAATTTACTGAAGTTCCAGCATAATTATGCTTGAACTCAAGTAAAATTTGCGGGAGTTGCAGCATAGTTATCCTGGAACTCCCGTAAAATTTACGGGAGTTCAGGCATACTTATGCTGGAACTCCCGTAAGATTTACGGGCGTATTATTCCGGATTTTGAATAGTATTTTCGCTCAGATTTAAAATAGCTAAATTTCGATGACTTTTGAAATTTGGCTATTTTTCAACGACCACTACCAGTGGTAAATCTGACTATTTTTGAATTTCTCTCCGTAAAATCGTCTAAAAGTTACAACATTTTGGTGAAACATTCAATAAGTATATAGGTTCATTGAATGGGATCCATAGAAGAATGAACAAGCATCTACAAAAATTCATTGAATTCACAACAATCTAGTTATAGATATAATGACACAAAGCTAAGGAAAAGCTAGGTGAATGGCTATTAGTCAGTTTGGCCAAGTTTTTTTTTAAGGCAAAAGTGCTTTTTTTTTTCCTAAAATTAAAGTGTTTGACAAAATTTTTAAAAGAAAAAATTCATTTTTGAGGAGAAGCAAAAGCAGTATTTTAGAAGCGAAAAAACTATTTTCTCCCCAAAAATACTTTTTTAAAAAAAATACTTTTGAGAAAAATATACTTAGAAGCACTTTTTAAAAGTTTGATCAAACACTAATTGCTACACAAAAATTCGTTTCAAATTAACTAGCAAAAATAAATTACATAAGAAAGCACTTCTCAAAATAAGCTGATTTTAAAAGTACTCTTAAGAAAACACTTTTCATTTATAAAGCTGGGCAAAAAGGCAATAAATAGTCTCTCCGATTATAGGCATAAAAGTTCTGATGTTTATGATAAATTTTTTGTGTAAGCAAAAACAAAAACTCTCTTCGTCCAGAAACATGTTTATAGTAAGAATTTTTAAACTTATTATATATTAGATATATCTATTCGTTTCCATTACTTTTTTCCCTTTTCTAATAGAATAAAAGTATTATTCACATATAAATTTTTATTTACGTTGATAATAGTACTGCAACAACAATATGTGTAGGGTAAAATCGGTTCACATTAAATATTCGAATGACAGAGTAACACATGAAACTGGGAACAAACAGTAATGATTCGACTGATCGTTTTGTGCTATTTTTTTTGGTTCGGCAGTTTGAGGTCACGAGTAGCTTTATATTATTTATATCGACTAGCATGCGTAGTCCGAGCATGAAACCGGAAAGCTTTTATGTGAAAATATAAAAAATATAGTAATTCTTAGAGTTAAAATTTGGTTTTTAGTTGACTTTGGTCAATATTTTTGGTAAACGGACCCGGATCTATGTTCCAATGATCCCGGGATGTCACGACCCATTTTCCGTAATAGGTCGTGATGGCGCCCGACACCATTGTCAGGCTAGCCAAATGCGGAATTTTGATTAAATTCTTTTTTTTTCCTTAACCAAAGACAATTATAATAGATTTTCGAAATAAAGGAAAGACCAGTAAAGATCATAATGCGTCAAGATGACAATACAACCCTAAAAATAAATGTCTACTACTGTGTGTATGTCAGAACCTGGTGTCACAAGCTACAGGAAACTATTAAAATATACACAAAAGGATACCATACTATCCTACAGTCTGAATCAGGATAGACAGAAATAAAAATAGAGAGAAAGACTTCTTCGGCTGCGGATCGGCATGAATGAGAAGCAGCTCACCGTAAAAGTCCCTGATGCGCTCATTGATACGCACCAGTATGACGCCCAGATCCACCTGACTCAGATCCTGCACATTTAAATACAGAAGCGTAGCATGCGTACATAAACAACATGTACCCAGTAAGTATCCCGTCTAATCTCGAAGAAGTAGAGACGAGAGGTCTACTTGATACTTACTAAGATCAAGATAATATAATAATAATAATGTAAGATATACAGCATAAGGATCTTCAATAATACAAGTTTAAAAGAAAAATCATATTCATGTTCTGGAACATAATTCAATTACCATTTTTTCCTTTTTTATATTAAACAAGTGATCATGTCATGTCTAAAGGTAAGAATATAAATCATGCGCAATCATGCCGAGGTCGACGGCCCGCTCCAACAGAAAATAAATTGTGCGCTGTCGAGGGTCGAGCGGCCTGAATCATAGATGCATCTATTGACCGCCGGATCCATAATCATCAAGAAAAATATCAATAATGCACATAAAGGCTCAATTATATACAAGGAAATTCCTACCAAGGCTCAACAAGCTCATATGTTCACTTTTCATTTCCTCAAGTCTCTAGCAAATCATAAATGATCATATTGATAATTTAAAATAAGAAATATTCCCCAATTAGACATGATTTGGGTCCTAAACTACCTAAACAATTATCATTATAGTAGCTACACACGCACTCTCGTCACCTAGTGCGTATGTAGCCCCCGCATTTAAGAACAATTACTCATTTATAATCCTATGGGGACAATTCCCTCTTACAAGGTTAGAAAGGAGACTCACCTCGCTCCGAAGCGCACTTCCAATATCAAGGGCAAGCCCAAACCCTCAATTCGAAGCCGAACGAGCACAAACTAAAAAATAATAGAGAAAGAACTAGTCAATAAAGGCCTACAAGGTTGAATTCTAACTATTTAAGTAATTTCCAAACCTTTCCTACAAGTTTCCTAAATTCCGAGCATGGGCCCACGTGCCCGGTTTCCGAGATTTTTCGAAGGAAATTATTCTCTATCACCTAAGGATCACAATATATAATTTCTAGTTTATTACATGGAAATTTATATGATTAAATATTAGTTTTATTAAAACCCTAGGTCTAGCTCTAACCCTTGATTTTTACTAAATTTTTAGTGCTTAATCTACCTAATATACATGTATTTAAGCTACGGATGAAGGGAAATTACTTACCTTACCAAGCTATGTGGAAACCCTCTCTTGGAAGAACCCAAATCGCCTAAGTGAAGAGTGAAAGATGAGAGAAATGAGTTTGAGTTCGTATTAAATGAACCCTTCTGCCCCCAGCTATTTTTGCATCTGCGGAGATATTTTCGCTTCTGCAAAAATTGGCCTCTTCTGCGGCTTTGGAAATTTGGGGCTGGACCGCTTCTGCAGTTTACCTGGTCCGGCCCCTTTTCCGCTTTTGCGACTGATTGGCCGTATCTGCGATCCTGCTTCTGCGGTCCAAGAACCGCATATGCGGTTATGACAGAAGCAGCAACCTTCAGTCCTTTTTCAAGTTTCAACTTCACTCGAGCCTCGCTCGTTTGACGCTCGGGGCTCCCGTTCCCCACTCGAACATACCGACAAGTCTGAAATCACGAGGCAGACCTACTCGAACCCTCAAAACACTCAAAACAATGTTAAATCAAGGAATTGAACCCCAAAACCAATTGAACCAAGTCATTGAACTTCAAGTTCTTAATTTTCTTCCAACAGGTCAGAACGCCCTTAAACTACTCGGATTGATACCAAATTTCACGGGTAGGTCTTAACTGATATTTCGGACCTGTACCAAGTTTCGGAATCAAAATCGGAGCCCGGTACCTAGGAAAATAATGATTTCTTAGTTTATTTTAATCTTTAAAATTTTAATTTAACAATTTCATAAAAAAAATCATTACTTGGGTTAGGGACCTCAGAATTCAATTCAGGGCATACACCCAGGTCCCATATTTTCCCACGGGCCCTTCAGGATCGTCAAATCACGAATCCGGGTCCGTTTCCCAAGAAAGTTGACCGAAGTCAAACTTGGCCTTTTTTAGAGAAACTTAAAGAAGCAATTGGGCTTATTCTTACTCAAAACTCTTCCAACTTCCTAACCACCCGTCCCCGCAAGTCATAAATTAGTTAAACCAAGGGCGAGAAGTTTTATTTAAGGGAACGGGTTTCTAAAATGCAAAACAATCAGTCGGGTCGTTACATTCTCCACCTCTTAAACAAACGTTCGTCCTCGAACAGACATAGAAATGTACCTGGATTGCTGAATAAGTGGGGATATCTGCTCCGCATGTCCTCCTCGGACTCCCAGGTTGCCTCCTCAACCCGTTGGCCCCTCCACTGGACCCTTACCGCAAAAATCCTCTTGGACCTCAACTAGCGATCCTATTTATCAATAATGGCGACTGGCTCCTCCTCGTAGCCCAAGCTCTCATCTAACTAAATGGTTCTGAAATCCAACACATGTGATACGTCGGCATGATACTTCCGAAGCATTGATACATGGAGAACTGGATGAACTTCGAATATACTGGGAGGTAAAGCAAGCTAATAGGAAACCTCTCCAACTCGCCTCAACACCTTAAAGGGACCAATAAACCTTGGGCTTAGCTTGCCCTTCTTTCCAAACCTCATAATGTCCTTCATCGGTGAGACTTTCAAGAGAACCTTCTTGCCAATCATAAATGATACATCACGCGCCTTCTAATCCGGTTAACTCTTCTGCCTGGACTGAGCTGTACGGAGCATCTCTTGAATCAGCTTTACCTTATCCAAGGCATCATGAACCAAGTCCGTACCAAGTAACTTAGCCTCACCAGGCTCAAACCACCCGATAGGAGAATGACAACGCCGACCATATAATGCCTCATACGCGGCCATCTCTATGCTGGACTGATAGCTGTTATTATATGCAAACTCCGCCAAGGGTAAGAACTGATCCCACTACCCTCTAAAGTCGATCACACATGCTTTAAGCATATCCTCTAAAATCTGAACTGTCCGCTCCGACCTCCCGTCGGTCTGAGGATGAAATGTCGTGCTAAGCTCAACACGGTTCCCTAACTCACTCTGAACAACTCTCCAAAAATGAGAAGTGATCTGAAATCCTCTGTCTAAAATGATGGAAACCGGCAAACCGTGCAACCTAACTATCTCCTGAATGTATATCTGAGCATATCTCTCCGCTAAATAAGTAGTCGCCACTGGAATGAAGTGAGCCAACTTGGTCAAAATGTCCACAATAACCCACATTGAATCAATCTTCCGCAAATTGATGCGCTCCCACTTCCATTCCGGAATGGGCATCCGCTGAAGTAGGCCACGTGGCCTTTGGTGCTCATATTTGACATGCTGGCAATTCAAACATTTAGCTGCATACTCCATGATGTCCTTCTTCATCCTCCACCACCATTAATGCTTCCTCAAGTAACGATACATCTTCGTGGCAAAATATGTGTGATTCTCATTTTGCAATTTAGGGCTTAGTGTTCTTTGAATAGCGTGAAAGAAAAGTACTGAAAATCTAGTGGAGTGTATTGGCTCTTTTTTATTTTGGATATATCCGCCAAATATGTAATACCCATCAACGACCGGATATCTAAATATCAATGAGCCATATATTATCCTTTTTTAATTGTAAAATTAAAAATGTGTCATTAATGACCGAAAATATTTTTGGCCTTTAAAGTGTACTTATAATGACCGGATCCACATCCCTTCGTTAAAAAGTGGTCGTTAAAAGCGAAGTTTCTTGTAGTGTGTGCACTGCCGAGGGTCGAGCGGCCAGAACAATAGATGCATCTATTCTCACCGAGGCGATCGACCCGATCCATAATCATCAAGAAAAATATCAATAATGCACATAAAGGCTCAATTATATACAAGGAAATTCCTACCAAGGCTCAACAAGCTCATATGTTCACTTTTCATTTCCTCAAGTCTCTAGCAAATCATAAATGATCATATTGGTAAATTAAAATAAGAAATATTCCCCAATTAGACATGATGTGGGTCCTAAACTACCCAAACAATTATCATTATAGTAGCTACGCACGGACACTCATCACATAGTGTGTACGTAGCCCCCACGTTTAACAACAATTACTCATTTATAATCCTATGGGGACAATTCCCTCTTACAAGGTTAGAAAGGAGACTCACCTTGCTCCGAAGCGCACTTCCAATATCAAAAGCAAGCCTAAACCCTCAATTCGAAGCTGAACGAGCACAAACTAATTAAAAATACAGTAAGAACTAGTCAATAAAGGCCTACAAGGTTGAATTCTAACTATTTAAGTAATTTCCCAACCTTTCCCACAAGTTTCCTAAATTCTGACACCGGACCCACGTGCCCGGATTCCGAGCTTTTTGGAAGGAAATTATTCTCTATCACCTAAGGATCACAATATATGATTTCTAATTCATTACATGACAATTTACATGATTAAGTCTTAGTTTTATTAAAACCCTAGGTCTAGCTCTAACCCTTGATTTTTGCTAAATTTTTAGTACTTAATCTACCTAATCTACATGTATTTAAGCTAAGGATGAAGGAAAATTACTTACCTTACAAAGCTATATGGAAACCCTCTCTTGGAAGAACGCAAATCGCCTAAGTGAAGAGTGAAAGATGAGAGAAATGAGTTTGAGTTCGTATTAAATGAACCCTTTTGCCCCTGCTATTTTCGCATCTGCGGAGATATTTCTGCTTCTGCGAAGTCCGCTTCTACGAAAATTGGCCGCTTCTACGACTTTGGGAATTGGGGACTGGACTGCTTCTGTGGTTTACCTGATCCGACCCTTTTTTCGCTTTTGCTACTCATTGGTCGTATCTGCGGTCCCGCTTCTACGGTCCAAGAACCGCAGATGCGGTTATGACAGAAGCAGCAACCTTCAGCCCTTTTCAAGTTTCAACTTCACTCGAGCCTTGCTCATTTGACGCTTGGGCCTCCCATGCCCCGCCCGAACATACCAACAAGTCTGAAATCACGAGGCGGACCTATCGAACCCTCGAAGCACTCAAAACAACGCTAAATCGAGGAATCAAACCCCAAAACCAATTGAACCAAGTCATTGAACTTCAAGTTCTTAATTTTCTTCCAACGGGTCAAAACGCCCTTAAACTACTCGGATTGACACCAAATTTCACGGGTAGGTATTAACTGATACTTCGAACCTTTACTAAGTTTTGGAATCAAAATCCGAGCCCGGTAGCTAGGAAAACAATGATTTCTTAGTTTATTTTAATCCTTAAAACTTCAATTTCACAATTTAATAGAAAAATTCATTACTCGGGTTAGGGACCTCGGAAATTGATTCCGGGCATATGCCCAGGTCCCATATTTTCCCACTTACCCTCCAGGATCGTCAAATCATGAAGCTGGGTATGTTTCCCAAGCAAGTTGACCGAAGTCAGTCTTGGCCTTTCTTAGAGAAACTTAAAGAAGCAATTGGGCTTATTCTTACTCAAAACTCTTCCAACTTCCGAACCACCCATCCCTGCAAGTCATAAATTAGTTAAACCAAGTGCGGGAAGTTTTACTTAAGGGAACGAGGTTCTAAAATGCAAAACGACCAGTCGGGTCATTGAATTCTCCACCTCTTAAACAAATGATCATCGTCAAACGGACATAGAAAAGTCCCTGGACTGCTGAATAAGTGGGGATATCTGCTCCGCATGTCCTCCTCAGACTTCCCGGTTTCCTCCTCGGACTCCCCGGTTTCCTCCTCAACTGGTTGGCCACTCCACTGGACCCTTACCGCGGAAATCCTCTTGGACCTCAACTGGCAATCCTGTCTATCAAGTCTATCAAGTGCTCATCCTCTGTAGAAGCTGACCCATCCTCGGGCTGAACTGGAGCTGCAGATGGTGCGGAAATAATCTCGGGAGCCTGCTCAACCTGCACTCGCTGCTCAGGAGTGCAGACAGCGGGAGTCTGTGCTCCTCCCCCGGCCTCGATATGGCTGCAGGAAGGGAAAGCAACCCTGCCTGAGCTAAAGTGATGTACATGCTCATGAACTGAGCCAAAGTCTCCTGGAGCGCTGGAGTAGTAGTGGCAGTAGTAGGTGTGCCAGGTGCCTGGACTCCGACTAGATCTGCTGGTGGTACCTCGGCGGCAGCTCGCGCAGGTGCTCTGGATGCACCACGTGCTCATCCTCGACCTTTACCCCGGCCCCAGACTCTGGTGACTGTAGCAGGGGGCGCGGGTGCGTGGTCATTTCGCGTAGCACGTGTCCTCACCATCTGTGAGAGAATAGAAGACAGAAGTTTAGAATTGATGTCAAAAATATTGATCGATAAGGAATTCAAATGAAATGAGGATTTTTCAAAAATAGTTACATAGCCTTTCGTAGATAAATACAGACGTCTCCGTACTGATCAACGAGACTCTAATAAATCGGCTTGTGTTTCGTGACTCATATGAACCTAGAGCTCTGATACCAACTTGTCACGACACCAGTTCACCCTCCATGAATATGTCGTGATGGCATCTAGTTCCTACAACTTGGTAAGCCTAATAATGCGGAAATTTAATATAACTTGCGGAATAATTAATTAAAAATTGAGCATATGTAAAATAATGATTGCTGTGAGCATGTGATTTTTGCCACGCTTAAACTACTCCTACAAAATTCCTTAGAATTAGGATTTTTTTTATTATTTGAATTTTTAGGAATTAATTGCATGATTCTGTGTTTGTTTGTATTTTTATGTGCATCTTACTTGATATAATTCCAAAAATAAAAAATAGTACGCATTTTAATATTACAAAAAATAAAGAAAATAACAAGAAATAGTTCTTTGCATTTCTACTTTCCATTTTTTAGAATTTGTCCTAAGTTTTCTTTTTAAATTAAAAATTAGTTAATTTTGGAATTTCAATTAGTATAATTTTAGAGTCAATTTGGGTCTTTTATTTTTTATTTTTATTTTAACAAAATCAGAAAAATAATTTAAAAAAAAAGTAAGTAAAAGAAAAGAAAACAAATAAAAGCAAAATTAAAGCCTAGTGATCGTAAGCACCCAATTTTGGGCCAGCCCAAAAGCCATAAGCCCCAGCCCAATGCCCAAAATCTCGCTCAATTAGTCCAACCCAAGCCCCTAATCCGGTCCAGCCCCCCCTTGGTAAAACGATGCCGTTTTAGCGTCAAACAATCCTGGTTTTCTATCATATCCAATCCAACGGTCCATATCCGTCCAAGAAAATTACATAAAAATGTAATAAACTTTCTACAACTTTAGAGACAAACACTCATCTTCCTCGTACCACCCCCCCCCCCCTCCNAAACAAATAAAAGCAAAATTAAAGCCTAGTGATCGTAAGCACCCAATTTTGGGCCAGCCCAAAAGCCATAAGCCCCAGCCCAATGCCCAAAATCTCGCTCAATTAGTCCAACCCAAGCCCCTAATCCGGTCCAGCCCCCCCTTGGTAAAACGATGCCGTTTTAGCGTCAAACAATCCTGGTTTTCTATCATATCCAATCCAACGGTCCATATCCGTCCAAGAAAATTACATAAAAATGTAATAAACTTTCTACAACTTTAGAGACAAACACTCATCTTCCTCGTACCACCCCCCCCCCATCTCCCGCCACCACCACCGTCTCCGCCACTCCTCCGCCGTCTGCCGCCGACCGGAAATCGTCACCGGCGGCGGCGAAGCTCCAAATGACTCCAAAACTTCACCACAAGCTCTCCTTCTCCCCCTCTTTCCAACCCCCAAAACCATCTTTTTCAATTCATCACCAATCTTCTCGAATATTAGATTGAAAATCCGGCAAAAATCTCAACTCTTCCAAGTTCAACCAAATTCAAACCCTATATCAGCCTAACCTCTCTCTTCCCAAATCGCAAACAAGAATTCTTCAAATCCAAACGAAACCCCTTCAATTTTAGATCTAGGGTTTGCAAATTTTAACCTGTTTTGGAATTTCAAGAATTCAGATGATTTTTAATTAATGTTATAGGTTTTATTTTGACAAAATAAATATATAACATTAATTAAAAATTAATTTCGAAGATCAATCAAGTTGAAGAACAAAAATCAGTAACTTTTCGTTTGATTCTGTTTTGATTTCATTTTTGGTTCAATATTTGTTTCATTCTGCTGTTGTAATTGTTTTTTTATCTTTTAGTTTAGTTTTGTTTGATTTGTTCAAATCCTGTCTTGGTAGTGTTATGTATTAGTTTAATTTTTATTTTGAACCTGTCTTGATACATGTTTGTTTCAATTTAGTGTTCATTGCTATAGTCTTTAATTCCTTGTTATATGTTTAGTCGATTATGTTTAAGTATTGCTTGATTTTAATTCTTCAGTGTTTGATTTGTTAGTTTTAATTATTTTATTTTAGTTTAGTTTAGTCAGTAATTGTTATTAGTAATTCCTTAGTTCAGTGTTTGGTTTTAACTAGTTTTTTAGGCTTAGCTTAATTGGTTTGGATATAGCTGAATTTTCATTTCCGTTGATTAGTTAACCATAGTTGACTTTAACTAGGGTAAAAGGGGGCTGGTTTAGTTGAGTAGAACAATAATTTTAGAATGAATAAAAGGGTAATTAGGGTACTTTAAAGGTAAAGAATCTTGTAGTAACAAACTAGAACACCCTAGACTCTTCTAGAATAGGGCCTTAGTATACATTGCAGTAGTTTAGTGGGGTAACTTGAGCAACAAGTCATAAAATAAGGGATTATTTGGGTAAAACTAAAAATAAAAAGAGGGAAAAAATGGGTAAGGAAAGATGGAAGCTTCCGCCTGAAATTTGCCTATAAAAGGAACATCCCATGCCTTCATTTGCAAGTTACACAGCTCTAAAAATTCCCCAAAAGCTCCCAGCTTCTGATTTTCCCTCAAATATCCATCTCTACAAATCTGAATCTCAAAATTTGAATTTCAAAACTAAAGAGATTCAAATCTGAAGTCATACAGCTCTAGAAACCTTTGTTTTGGATCTAAAAACTCTCCCGAAAAACCAAAAAAAAAAAATTAGAAAACTTTCAAAAATACCAAAATATATTATTCCATTGACAACCTTAGGTTACTTTCAAATTTAAATTGTTGATTTACATCATCTAGCTCAATATTTAGTTGCTGAAGTTGTTCTGGACATTCCTAGGGTTATATCAAGTCAAATTTGGGTCGTTCAAGCTTATTTTGGTTGCTTATTGTTTCTGCCATATAATATCAACTGCTGGAGCTGGTTGACACTATTTTCTGGTTTTAAATTCAATCTAACTGCTGATGTATACTGCTGTTGCGTAGCTAACCTCAATTTTCCTTTTTCACTTTGTTCAAATTCCAGGTACATTCCCTCTTGTAACCTTCAAGCATTGGAAATGAAGTGAAACACTTGTCGATTTGTTCTCCTCCTTTAGTTTCATGATTATACTTAGCTAGATTCAACAATGTTATTGTTTTCTATGTGTATTCGACGAATTATGATGCTATGGTTTTGTGTTAGAGATTATCTCAATCAATACGCTTTAAATTACTTGTATTGGACTGTTATTACAAGAATGTTTGTGTATAATTTGAGCAGTTGTTTGGTATTAGTTTTCACTGTTGAATGCCAGCGTAAATACATAAATTGATGTTAGATCTTCGTTTGGGGTTAGCAATTGAGCTTTAGAAATGATGATCTAGAGTTGGACAATATGTCCAATTAGTTTACCATATTCCTACTGTTTTCATAATAAATCTCATCTACTGCTTGTAATTAAATAGGATTAGTAAGTAAATTGGAAAGATTTCGGACTGTTACTGATAGGATTGTTGATCCATATTATACTTCTAGAACTAAACTATACAGATTAATCCAGTTTCAGTTTATGCAACTAGGTAATAATGATACACGTGCCTCTAGAGTTCGCTACTTTAGGCAACAAATAGGATATGTTATTGTTTAAATGTGTGCTGAATTTTATGATAATGAGTCTGTCAGTTGGGATAATATAAGAGTAAGTTCATTTAGGCTTGATGTTAGATACTAATATTAGATTAGATGTGCTCCTTGGGTGAAATTGTAAGTGGTTTTTTTGCTATTAATTTCTGAAATGCAGACCTATTAATTCGTTGATATAATTTTGTTAATTGGATTCTCACAACTCATGGACTGGTTGTTGCGGCCTAGTAGAATGTTGGGAGCTTAAAGTAGTTACTGAAAATTGGACCAAAATTGATTAAAGAAAAACAAAGGAAATACTACAACTTTGGGCCAAACTTTCAAGGCCCAAAAATGCTAGAAGTCAAAAATCCTTAATTAAGAATATGAGAATTAATTTGCAACATAAATTTAGGTTTTCGAGTTAGGTAGCGGGTTCAAATTAAGAGGGTCTTCCCTTTTGCTTGAACTCAGACTTGAACTCGAGGCCCGAATTTATAAATGCAAATTAATTAGTCCCTTTTAGAGACAAAAATAAATAGAAAATCATAGTTTGCTTTAGGTTGGCCTTTAAATAATAAAGTGAGATGAGCCTCGCCAAATAAAATACATAAATTGCGGGGCCCTCATTAAATGCAATTAAAGTACTTAGAATTCGGGGCGTACCGTTTAGCGAAGTTCACGGCCCCCGCAAAGATAATAACCCGTTAGTCGCTTTAGGCGAGCTTTTAATAATCTTACCTCCTTAAATACGGGTGTGCATTTCATGCAACCCAAATCCAAATCCCAAAACGTTGAATAAGAATGTGTATAGGATCCGGGCGCATTTCATGTGACGTGATCCGAAAAAATATTTTTAAACGACGTTCACTTTCGTAAAAAATAACTAAAAGCGGTAAATAATCTTAAAAGTGCACTATAGGTTGGAACAGGTATAAAATTAGATTTTAGCCATTTATGATAATTTAAGCGACCGTGCTAGAACCACGGGATCCGGGGGTGCCTAACACCTTCCCTCGGGTCAACAAAATTCCTTATTCAGAATTTCTGGTTCGCAGACTCCAATTGGGAAGTCGACAATTTTCCTCGATTTGGGATTTAAGTTAAATCGGTGACTTGGGACACCAAAAGCCAACCCTTTCCCATGTGGCGCCTCTAAAAATAAATAAATAACCCCATTTTGCATAATATCACTTTAAATGGAAAATCTCCATTATACATTATCCTTCGGGGTAGGTGTGTAAAAAGGAGGTGTTACAGCTCTGGCAAATTCGGATGATTTTTAATTAATGACATATGTTTAATTTTGACAAAATAAACATATAACATTAATTAAAAATCAGTTTCAAAAATCAATCAAGTTGAAGAACAAAAATCAGTAAATTTTCGTTTGATTCTGTTTTGATTTTATTTTGGTTCAATATTTGTTTCATTCTTCTCTTGTAATTGTTTTTTTTTCTTTTAGTTTAATTTTGTTTGATTTGTTTAAATCCTGTCTTGGTAGTGTTAGGTATTAGTTTAATTTTTATTTTGAACCTGTCTTGATACATGTTTGTTTCAATTTAGTGTTCATTGCTATAGTCTTTAATTCCTTGTTATATGTTTAGTCGATTATGTTTAAGTATTGCTTGATGTTAATTCTTCAGTGTTTGATTTGTTAGTTTTAATTAGTGTAATTTAGTTTAGTCAGTAATTATTATTAGTAATTTCTTAGTTCAGTGTTTAGTTTTAACTAGTTATTTAGGCTTAGCTTAATTGATTTGGATATAGCTGAATTTTCATTTCCTTTGAGTAGCTAACTATAGTTGACTTTAACTTGGGTAAAAGGGGGTTGGTTTGGTTGAGTAGAACAGTAATTCTAGAATAAATAAAAGGGTAATTTGGGTAGTTCAAAGGTAATGAATTTGGTAGTAACAAACTAGAACACCCTAAACTCTTCTAGAATAGGGCCTTAGTGTACATTGCAGTAGTTTAGTGGGGTAACTTGAGCAACAAGTCAGAAAATAAGGGATTATTTGGGTAAAACTAAAAATAAAAAGAGGGGGAGAATGGGTAAGGAAATATGGAAGCTTCCCCCTGAAATTTGCCTATAAAAGGCACATCCCATGCCTTCATTTGCTTGTTACACACCTCTGAAAATTTCCCAAATGCTCCTAGCTTCCGATTTTCCCGCAAACATCCATCTCTACAAATCTGAATCTGAAAATTTGAATTTCAAAACTAACGAGATTCAAATCTGAAGTCATACAACTCTAGAAACCTTTGTTTTGGATCTAAAAACTCTCAAGAAAAACCAAAAAAAAAAAAAAATAGAAAACTTTCAAAAATACCAAAATATACTGTTCGATTGACAACCTTAGGTTACTTTCAAATTTTAATTGTTGATTTACATCATTTAGCTTAATATTTAGTTGCTGAAGTTGTTCTGGACATTCCTGGGGTTATATCAAGTCAAATTTGGATCGTTCAAGCTTATTTTGGTTGCATATTGTTTCTGCTATCTAATATCAACTGTTGGGGATGATTGGCACTATTTTCTGGGTTTAAAATCAATCTAATTGTTGCTGTATACTACTGCTGCATAGCTGACCTCAATTTTCCTTTTTCACTTTGTTCAAATTCCAGGTACATTCCCTCGTGTAACCTTCAAGCATTGGAAATGAAGTGAAACATTTGTCGATTTGTTCTCCTCCTTTAGTTTCACGATTATACTTAGCTAGATTAAACAATGTTATTATTTTCTATGGGTATTCGATGAATTATGATGATATGATTTTATGTTAGAGATTAGCTCAATCAATACGCTTTAAATTACTTGTATTGTACTGTTATTACAGGATTATTTGTGTATAATTTGAACAGTTGTTTGGTATTAGTTTTCACTGTTGAAAGTTAGCATAAATACACAAATATTATATCAGATCTTCGTTTGGGGTTCGTAATTGAGCATTAGAAATGATTATCTAGAGTTGGACAGCATGTCAAAGTAGTTTACCATATTCCTACCGTTTTCATAATAAATCTCATCTACTGCTTGTAATTAAATAGGATTAGTAAGTAAACTGGAAAGATTTTGGACTGTTAATGATAGGATTATTGTTTCGTATTAGACTGCTAGAACTAAACTATACAAATTAATCCAGTTTTGGTTTATGCAATTAGGTAATAATGATACACGTGCCTCTAGAGTTCGCTACTTTGGGCAACAAATAGGATCTGTTATTGTTTAAATGTGTGCTGAATTTTATGATAATGAGTCTGTCAGTTGGGATAATATAAGAGTAAGTTCATTTAGGCTTGATGTTAGATATTACTAATATTAGATTAGATGTGCTCCTTGGGTAAAATTGTAAGTGGTTTTTTTGCTATTAATTTCTGAAATGCAGACCTATTAATTCGTTGATATCATTTTGTTAATTGAATTCTCACAACTCTTGGACTGGTTGTTGCGGCCCAGTAGAAGGCTGGGAGCTTAAAGTAGTTACTGAAAATTGGACCAAAATTGATAAAAGAAAAACATGGAAAATTTACTACAACTTTGGGCCAAACTTTCAAGGCCCAAAAATGCTAGAAGTCAAAAATCCTTAATTAAGAATATGAGAATTAATTTGCAATATAAATTTAGGTTTTCGAGTTAGGTAGCGGGTTTAAATTAAGAGGGTCTTCCCTTTTATTTTAATTCGGACTTGAACTTGAGGCCCGAATTTATAAATAAAAATTAATTAGGCCCTTTTAGAGACAAAAATAAATAGAAAATTGTAGTTTGCATTAGGATAGACTTTAAATAATAAAGTGATATGAGCCTCGCCAAATAAAATACATAAATTGTGGGGCCCTCAATAAATGCAATTAAAGTAATTAGAATTCAGGGCGTACCGTTTAGCGAAGTTCACGACCCTCCGCAAAGATAATAACCCGTTAGTCGCTTTAGGCGCTCTTTTACTAATCTTACCTCCTTAAACACGGGTGTGCATTTCATGCAACCCAAATCCAAATCCAAAAATATTGAATAAGAATGTGTCGATGATCCGGGTGCATTTCATGTGACGTGATCCAAAAATACGTTTTTAAACGATGTTCACTTTCGTAAAAAATAATAAAAGCGATAAATAATCTTAAAATTGCACTATAGGTTGGAACATGTATAAAATTTGATTTTAGCCATTTATGATAATTTAAGCGACCGTGCTAGAACCACGGGATCCGGGGGTTCCTAATACCTTCCCTCGGGTCAACAGAATTTCTTATTCAGAATTTCTGATTCGCAGACTCCAATTGGGAAGTCGACAATTTTCCTCGATTTGGTATTTAAGTTAAATCGGTGACTTGGGACACCAAAAGCCAACCCTTTCCCAAGTGGCGACTCTAAGAATAAATAAATAATCTCATTTCGCATAATGTCACTTTAAATGGAAAAACTCCCTTATACATTATCCTTCGGGGTAGGTGTGTAAAAAGGAGGTGTGACAGCTCTGGCGACTCTGCTGGGGATACGAACCCAGAATTTTGATTCAGGTTTCAAGAATTCGAGCTTAGTATAATTGTTATATTTGAATTTATCTGATTTTTCTACATGTCCCATAATATGTGCTAAACATTTTACCGCTTTGATATTTGCTTGAACTGTATATATAAGCTGTCACGAATCCCTTCCTCTTTCTGAGACTTCTACATCACGGAGAAGGGTGCACTTCGTGTAGCTTCTCTTCTGTTTAGAGTCTTTCCCTATTTAGAACGAGGTTGGATAAGTTGCTAAGCCGGCGGAGCTTCTGTATCTCCGGTACGGTGCCTCCCCCTCGACTCGAGTTGTCCGCTCGGGTAAGCCAGGTCTAGACTAATAAACCTAGGGTTTAAACCTAGAAGAACAAAAACTCATGCCGGATCCCTAGTAGGACGCTTGTTTGCATCATGTAGGGGACTCAACACAGGGGTTGGGTCCGTCTAGGACAAGTGACCTGAATTGAAATGACCATCCCGATGCATCTTACGTGGTACTTGCGCATTTATTTGCTTGGCTTTGCATGTTGATCAGCTTGTATATAATGGGAGAAAATTAAGAAATAGCAGTGTTAGGACTAAGTGAGGGTGATCATTTATATTGAAAAACCCAATGCCCGAATAGTAACCAAATGCTGCCGGATTTTTTGAAAAATGAAAAAAAACACAAAAGGAAAAATATTTGAAAACATAAAAAGAAAATTGTTGGTCACAATAGTTTTGATTTTGGCAAATATGCCCGAACTACGCTGGTTTGATTCTTGCTGGATGTGAGATACGTAGGCAACCCTCATCGGGTCCAACCACCCTTTTGCAAAAATAGCCAAAAATACAAAAATTTTAATTTTTTGTCACAAAAAATTCAGGTGAGGCCATTCTTGTTGAAAATAAGCCGCATGTCCCCAAAAGGACGTCGGAAGGCCATTTTTTCTTGGTTTGCGGGCACAGTCTTAAAATCTTCCTCCTAGAAGTGCTGAAAGGCCGTATTTGCAAAGGCAAGTCATTGTTTTCTAAATAAAGAATTTTTGCACAAATAGCCATTTTTGCAAAATAAATCATTAACTTCCCCTAAATAAATGTGCAGGATGAATTCAAGTAACATCGAAACCTTCTCAGTCCTGAGCGATATCCCCTTGAAACTTTATATGTGGTGGCATGATTTAGGAAAAGGAAGCAGAGAGGCTATAGTCAAGATTTTGGGTGGTCTATTTGATTTACTGAACATCAAACCGAGGAAAGATATCAATGAGGCACTTATACCATTTTGGGACCTGGCCTGTAATGTATTTTGATTTTCATATTTTGAACTCACACCTACATTAGAAGAGATTGCGGGATACGCGGGTCTCAACGGGAACCTCCGAGGTAGATACCCATTAGCCCCACGACCGATAACCCTTCATAGGTTCTTGGATTTGTTGAATATCAGCCGGTATATTCAAGTCCCGCATCTGGCGGAAGGGTGTTGTACATTGCATTTCTTATATCACCGGTATGTTAACCCAAAAGGTTTCGAGGAACCCAACATCGACTTGAAACATGTCGGGAATAAAGACAAATGGGAAGCCCGACGAGGATTAGCCTTCATGGTAGCCTTTCTGGGAGTGGTGGTTTGTCCGAGAAAAGATGGTCACATAGACCTCGGCCAGGTAGGAATGCTAGATGTTGCCATGAAAAAACCTACTAGAACAGTGGTTCCCCTGATTGTAGCAGAAATGTACCGAGCTTTGACCAAATGTCGGGAAGGCGTGAAATTATTTCAAGGTTGCAATTTGCTCTTACAGTTGTGGATACAGGAACACCTTTGTCACCGCACAGGCTATATGAACTACGGTTTAACCGGGTTGAGTTGTATTGCAGAATTCGGGACCCGGGTGACAGGAATTGAGTTCCCTGAGGGTACTGAGGCCTGGCCGTCATGCTTAAGATCCCTGACCGCAGATAAAGTTGAATGGGCTTATGGGTGGCTTCCTACTATTGAAGTTGTATACACATCAGTAGAGCACTCTTATATTCTTTTGATGGGTATTCAAAGCATACAACCTTATGCTCCTTACCGAGTTTTACGACAATTTGGAAGATTCCAGATAGTGCATAATGATGAAGACCTGAGAGAGCAAGTCATTGAGTAAGGCCCGAAGGCTGCATTCCCTGAAGGTAGAATCCAAAAGATATGGAATGAGTGCCGGTTCCTCGAGCCCAAAACCATAGTACAGGACCAAGCTAGAGGCGAGGTAGATCCCAAATATTTGACGTGGTTTGGTAAAAAGTTTCAAATCCCTGAGAGACCCGCTAAAAGGACACACGTGCAACAATTTACTGATGGGGCTTAGGTTCAATGGAATTTCCAGGCCAAGGAAAGGGAGTACCGAGCTAGAATAGGACAGTTGGAGCAATATGTTCGAGATCTCCAATTCTACAAGAGTGTACAGGCTGCGGCCGATGAAGGTGATAAAAAGAAGTTAGCTCAGAAAAATGAATCACTCAAAGCCTAAATTTGGCAAATGAAAATAGATGCCAGGAACCAATAAAGAAGTCTATCCGATTAAAGGTTGATCAAAAGGCTAAAGAAACAAGTCTTGGACTGCCAGGAAAAATTAGAAAATTCCGAGGGAAACATGGCAAGACTTCGGGCACAGTGGGCCAAGAAGACAGAAGAAAGAGCCCAATTTGTGAAACAAATGAAGAGAAACTACGAAGGAACCATTGCCAACATGAAGAGAAAAATGAATACTTTGGAAGAAAAGGCAGCCCGACGTGACAAAGAATTCCAAGCCGAGAGGGACCAGTGTTATGGGTTAATTGCCGAGATGGAAAAGGAAATAAAATTGCTACAAGACCTTCACCTCCAGTACTCTCAGGTGTTAGAGGCTCGTACCCAACAAATAAGTCGACTCCTCCAGGAAAAGGGCCGAGTCAGGTAAAGGATCTGAAGCATTGCAAACTATATTGTAATGAAGTGTCAGGCTGGCGAACGGATGGGTCGTACCACCTTCTTTGCCTCAGTGATGATATTTGTTCGCCAGGTCATGAATTATTTAGATCAGTTGCAAATGGGTCTTGCACGCAGGCCTGCGGCGATGTCGAATAATGCCCCGCGGGCCCCAGCATTTGAAGCTTTGATGTATTCTTAGTTGATCGAGTCTGTATTTTTGCTTTTGAGTCTGTTTTTGTAATTTCCTTTGTTGAAGAAAAGAAAAATCAAATAGTCTAGTAGCTTTTGTAATCGCAGTTGTTATTAATGAAAATTTGAAAATTCCCAAATTTTTTTTCCATATTATTGCATTTATTTGCAAGAACTACGCCTGGTCTGATTCATGCGGGGCCATGATACGTAGGCAATCTACATAATATTCGACCGTAATCCTGAGAAAAAAAAGAAAAGGAGAAATACGAGGGAATTAAATAAAAGGAAAAACAAGAGAGAGAAAGAAACACAAAGGAAGGAAATAAGGCATTGAGAGAAAAAAAAACCATGGCCAAAGAAAAGAAAAGCAGAAAATGAAAAAGAAGGAAAAGAAAATGAGAGAAAACAAAAAAAAAGAGAAAGAAAAGTGAAAATGAACAAGAGAAAAGCCGGGATGATGCATGAAACCGAAGCAAACATGTAGATATTCATTTAACCATATAGGTGCATCACACTCCAACGTGCAGTTACCTATCTGTTATTTGTTCACACTAACCGTTGTTTCTGTCAATTCCAGCTAAGCTTTTAGAAACGGTGGTGGTAAGATGGACTCACATCGCTATTTCACCAGATCCAAAGGAAATACAGAGATGTCGTCTGAAATGACTCTGCCTGTAAACCCCATACCTGAAGACAGCCTCATCTCGGGGGTCCCGACCTCTGAGTCTTTTATAGTTGAAGAAAATTGGATATTGCGCCTGCGATTGATGGAAATGTGGGATGCTTGGAACAACGGAAAGGAATCTCCAAACATCATGCCCGGATTCTCAGAGTTATTCCCTAGATCTGGAGGTGTTACCACTGTCCCCATCAACCACCCAAACACTCTTTTGGGGAAACCTACTATAACTGCTCATTTCTTCGAAACACCTTCTGAGGTTCGCCCCCCGTAGTTCCCGTCTGGACCTGCTCCCAACATCTATACGACTCCACCATGCTCCGCAACCACACAACCATCGCTACCCAAGCATGTTGTTGACCCTTTATTCTTCACATTCCAAAATCCCATCCTCCAGGCTGACCCTCCTCATTATCCTCAATATACTTACTCTCAGCAGCCAACATACGAGCTTACACCGGGGTAGGACAAAACCCGCAAAGCCCCAGAGCAGGACGAGATGGCAAAGAGAATGAGAAGCCTCGAGCAAAGCTTGAAAAATATGCAAAGCTTGAGCGGGCAGAAGAGCGTCTCCTATACAGAATTGTGTATGTTCCCGCATGTACATTTGCTGTTAGGGTTCAAAACACCAAAATTTGAAAAGTATGATGCGCACGGTGACCCCATTGCTCATTTGAAGAAGTATTGCAATCAGTTACGGGGGGGCGGTGGCAAAGAAGAATTGTTGATGGCATATTTCGGGGAAAGCTTAATTGGTATCACTTCAGAGTAGTATATGGATCAGTATGTCTCCCGTTGGCATATTTGGGATGATCTCGCCCGAGACTTTGTTCGACAATTTCAATACAACATAGACATTGTGCCAGACAGGACCACTTTGATGAATCTAAAGAAAAATCCCTCAGAAAGTTTTCACGAGTGCAATTAAATGGCGCGAACAGGCGTCAAGAGTGAAGCCTCCAATGGATGAGGTAGAGATGGTCCCTATTTTCCTGCAAGCCCAGGAAGCAGACTACTTTCAGAATATGATGTCCGCCATGGGTAAGCCTTTCGCAGAGGCAATAAAAATCGGAGAGATGGTAGAGAATGGGCTAAAAACGAGCAGAATCTTGAGCCAGTCAGCCATAAGAGCAACCTCCCAAGCCATTCAAGGCAGGTCTAGAGGAATGGCCAAAGGCAAAAAGAAAGAAGAAACAGTTATAGTAGCATCAGGAGGAAGAAGATATCGGGCTCCAAGACCTGTATTCTCTGAAAGAACCCCTCAACACTACTACCCTCACACAGATATGGCTTGTGCTCCTCCACCTTATGCGGTCATGAATGCTCAACCTTTCGGCCGACCACAACCACAAGTTAACCGAAACCCACCTCTATTCCAAATAAACCAACCTCCTTACCAGAACCAATATAATCCCCGACCACCAAAAAATAACTTCCACCCTCGGGAACCACCTAGACGACCAAATTTTACACTAATTGGTGAACCCTACTCTAGTTTGTTCCCGAAGCTCGTCCAGATGAATCTGCTGCAGCATATCCCCCAAAACAGGCAGAACCCGAAGTCTCCAGCCTATCAATGGGGTGCCCGATGTTCCTATCATTCAGGAGCAGAAGGGCATAATACTGACAGCTGTTGGACATTGAAGAAAGCTGTGGAAGATTTGATTGAACAAAGAAAAATAGTGTTGTGGGATGAAGAAGCCCCAAATGTGACAAATAACTCATTGCCCGCTCACAATAATGGGCCGATAATTGGTATGATTTGTGAAGACAGGGAATTTGATCCAGCCCTGAAAGCCATAATTGCTATTACTGATGCGGAAAGGAAGCCCAGGGCAGCCCCGAAGCAGGAAAAAGGGGAGAAGAAGAATAAAATTGTCAAAACTGAGCCTGAAAAGAAAATTTAGACAAAAGTAGAGCCGGTGCCTCCTAAACACAGGGTTCTTTATGTTCCACGAGGTCGCCAAGAGAAACCACTAGTTATGAGTACTCTGAGGAAGTTTGAAGTGAAGAAGGGGACACAAATGTATGTGCTGAAAGGGGCCAATATGGTGCGGGGGACAATTAAACCGCCTCGGCTGAGTGAGCCAGTGGTTATTGGACGCGTACCACAGAAGCCCATGACCGACCCCTCTACAGTGTCGTGGAACTACCAACAAATAGTGGTTATATACAAAGGCAAGGAAATTTTGGGAGAACTTCCAGGAACAGTCCTTGTTGAAAAATATTCAAATATACTGGAAGTAAATAACGCCACACAAAAGCGCTTCCCATCTAAGAAGCCGGTAAGTGCTGAAAAAACAGAGGCCTTCTTCCAGAAAATGAAGATGCCTGATTATGAAACAGTGGATCAATTGAGAAAGTGTCCTGAGCGAGTGTCACTGTTGTCATTGGTGACAAAATCCGCCGAACATCAGAAGATCCTTATGAAAACCTTGAATGAGGCATATGTGCCAGTTGAAATGTTAGTCGAACAACTTGAAAGAATGGCAGAAAGATTCTTCGCTGTCAACCAACTCTCTTTCAGTAAAAACAATTTGCCTCCAGAGGGAGCTGCCCACAACAAAGCCTTGCACCTGACTGTAAAATGTGAAAGTTACTACGTCAAACGAGTCATGGTGGATGGAGGCTCGGGGGTTGACATCTGCCCACTCTCCATGTTGCAAAGGATGGAAATTGGGACGGGAAGGATTCGTCCGAATAATGTTTGTGTGAGAGCTTTTGATGGTTTTAAGAGGGATACCATCGGTGAAATTGATTTGATATTGACCATAGGCACGATGGATTTTGTGGTAACCTTCCAGGTGTTGGACATGGATACATCTTATAATTTTCTTCTTTGAAGGCCCTGGATCCATGCTGTAGGAGCTGTGTCCCGTCCATTTTCCACCAGATGGTGAAATTTAAGTATGGAGATCAAGAGATCATGGTCCATGGAGAAGATGAGCAATCCATTTATCGTGACCCATTTATCCCATGCCTAGAGGCGAGGGAAGAAAGTGAGCATATTATCTATCAAGCCTTTGAAATTATGGTAGCTGACCAATATGAGGAGGGGAATTCGTGCCCCCAGCCTTTCCTATCTAATGCTTCAATCATGGTGGCCAAAGAAATGATTAGACACGGTTTCAAACCAGGAAAAGGGTTGGGAAAAGATTTGCAAGGAATATCCGAGCCGGTAACTCTACCCACAGCAGAAAAATTCTTCGGTATAAGCTTCAACCCTACCCCAGATGATGAGAAATGGGCCGAGGAAAGAAAGAAGGAAGGATGGGTCCTGCCACAACCATTGCTGCATCTCTTTTATACTTTTGTCAAGCCTAAGTATGGCGAAGAAGAAGACGATGAAGTGTTCACGGCTGAAGAAATAGAAGATATCTGTCGAGCTTTGAGGCAAATGCTTTATGAAACCAACATGGTTCAGCTAGGGGAAGGGACTAGCACCGCTGAGGTGCTCTACATGGGACCAGATGCTAAACTCCAAAACTAGAAGGCTACGCCATTCCCGATCAGGCGGGAGTCCCGGTAGACTAGCCCTGTCACCTTTTCAGCATCTTGAGTTATTTCAGGGTGTAACTCGGATGTTTCTTTTAGTTTCTTGTCTTTAAATTCCTGAATGTAAACCTTGTTATCTTTCCAAATTCCAAGAAATGAAATCAATATTTCATCGTCCATTCTTCTCTTTATTCTTTCTGATTTTTTGTTATTTTCCCTTTTCATTTGTTTCTTTTCAGTTATAATAATGTGGCTTTAAATAACATGACATGCTTGCGGACTTCATGCCAAGACTCAAACACACTGTCTAATTGTGAAATAATGAATCAAGAACCGGAATATGATGAAGAAGAGTCTTTTAGGGAAATAAGCCGAGAATTGGAAAAATTTGAGAACAAACCTAAGCCAAATCTGAATGACACTGAACCGGTTAATTTGGGAACTACCGAAGAAATAAGGGAAACCAAAATAACCATTCACACAGATGAGAAAACCCGAGATGCAATAATCCAACTCCTGTTTGAATTTAAAGATGTGTTTGCTTGGTCGTATGACGACAAGTCAGGACTGAGTATGGATCTAGTGGTGCACAAATTGCCAATTTACCCCAATTATCCTCCAGTACAGCAAAAGCAAATAAGGTTTACAACTGATATCAGTGATAAGATCAAAGAAGAAATCACAAAGCAGCTGAAGGCGGGGGTAATCCGATTGGTCCGATATACTACATGGCTAGCCAATATGGTTCCAGTGCCAAAGAAGGATGGGAAAACTCGGGTGTGTGTGGAATACCGAGATTTGAATAGGGCAAGTCCCAAAGACAATTTTCCTTTGCCTAACATCCACATCCTTGTTGATAACTGCGCCAAACATGAAATACAATCCTTCGTGGATTGTTACGCAGGATATCACCAGGTGTTGATGGATGAAAAAGATGCCGAGAAGACAGCTTTCACTATACCCTCGGGTACCTACTGTTATCGGGTCATGCCATTTGGGCTGAACAATGCCGGGCAACCTACATGAGAGTCATGACCGCCATTTTCAATGATATGATGCACCAGGAGATAGAGCTGTATGTGGATGATGTAATCATTAAGTCCCGAACTCAGAGTGACCACGTTCGAGATTTGAGAAAGTTCTTTGAACGGCTGCGCAAGTATGATTTGAAGTTGAATCCGGCCAAATGTGCCTTCGGAGTCCCATCAGTCAAGCTCCTGGGTTTCATAGTCAGTAGGAGAGGTATCGAGTTAGATCCAACAAAGATAAAGGCCATTCGAGATTTACCTCCTCCGAAAACTAAGAAGGATGTGATGAGCTTATTGGGCAGGTTAAACTATATCAGTCGGTTCATTGCTCAACTGACTACCACATGTGAGCCCATATTCAAATTGTCGAAGAAAGATGCGGCAATCAAATGGACATCTGAATGTTAGGAGGATTTCGACAAGATCAATGAATATTTGTCAAATCCTCTAGTATTGGTCCCACCGGATCCAGGGAGACCTCTCTTCTTGTATCTGACGGTTCTAGAAAATTCGTTTGGCTGTGTCCTCGGGCAGCATGATATAACCGGCAAGAAAGAGCATGCAATTTACTATCTGAGCAAGAAGTTCACAAGCTACGAGGCCAAATATACTTTGTTAGAGAGAACATACTGTGCTCTGACGTGGGTCGCTCAAAAGTTGAGACACTATCTTCAAGCCCACACTACCTATCTCATAACCAGGTTGGATCCTTTGAAGTACATATTCCAGAAATCGATGCCCACTGGGAGACCGGTAAAATGGCTAATATTGCTCACTGAATTTGACATAGTCTACGTCACTCGCACGACAATGAAGGCCCAGGCGTTGGCAGATCATTTCGCTGAAAACCCGGTTGACGAGGAATACCAACCATTGAGCACATATTTCCCAGATGAGGCGGTAAATTCATTAGAAGTTATCTCTGAGGACACTCGTGCTTGGAAAATGTTTTTTGACGGAGCAGTAAATGCAAGAGGTGTAGGCATTGGGGCAATCTTGATATCGCCCAATGGTCAACACTACCCAGCTACAACTAGGCTCCGATTCTTCTACACAAACAATACGGTGGAGTACGAAGCCTGCATTATGGGCATGAATATGGCAATTGACCAAGATTTTGAAGATTTATTGATCGTGGGGGACTCTGATTTGATTATCCGGAAAGCCCAGGGAGAGTGGGAGACTCGAGATGTTACACTCATTCCGTATCGGCAACATGTGGAAGATCTCACCAAGTGCTTCAATTCGATAGACTTTAGGTATATCCCTCAGTGTTACAATGAACTAGCCGATGCACTCTCCACTCTAGCTTCAATGCCGCCTTACCCGAGTAATTCCCATATTGACCCTCTAGAGATTCAAATCAAAGAAAAGCACGGGTATTGTAATGCGGTCGAGGCGGAACCCAACATTCAGCCCTGGTATCATGATATCAAAAGATTTCTGAAGACACAAGAATACCCCGAGCAATCCACTGGAGATCAAAAGAGAACCATTAGACGGCATGCGAGTGGTTTCTTCTTAAGTGGTGATGTCTTGTACAAAAGGACCCCGGACCTCAATTTGCTAAGATATGTCGCTGCCGAGGAAGCCGGAAGAATTATGCATGAAGTTCACGCGGGAGTATGCGGACCTCATATGATTGGTTATGTGTTGGCAAAGAAAATTCTGTGAACGGGTTATTATTGGATGACTATGGAAAAGGATTGCTTCAGCTTTGTTCGAAAATGCCATGAATGTCAGGTGCACGGTGAATCGATTCATGCACCTCCAACAGAGCTTCATCTGATGTCAGTACCTTGGCCGTTCGTTGCCTGGGGTATGGATGTCATTGGGCCAATCGAACCGAAAGCTTTAAATGGGCATAGATTCATATTAGTTGCAATCGATTACATCACAAAATGGGTCGAATCTATCACACTCAAGTCAGTCAATAAGAAATCTATGGTAGACTTTGTGCACTCCAATCTCATTTGCCGCTTTGGCATTCCTGCAACTATTATTACCGACAATGCTGCAAACTTGAATAGTCGTATGATGGGAGAGGTGTGTGAACAATTCAAGATAACGCATAGAAACTCTACTCCCTATCGACCAAAATCCAATGGTGCCGTTGAAGCAGCAAATAAGAACATCAAGAAGATTTTGAGAAAGATGATTCAAAGCTCCAGGCAATGGCATGAAAAGATGCCTTTTGCATTAGTCGGGTATCGTACCACAGTACATACATCAATCAGAGCGACCCTGTACTTGTTGGTTTACGGAACTGAAGCTGTCATACCTGCAGAAGTAGAGATCCCTTCACTTCGCATAATTGTTGAAGCGGAAATTGAGGACAATGAGTGGATTAAAACCCGGCTAGAGCAGTTGTCATTAATTGATGAAAAATGGATGGCCGCAATTTGGCATGGGCACTTGTACCAAAAAAGAATGGCCCGCACCTATAACAAGAAAGTACGTCCCAGGAATTTTGAAGTAGGAAAGCTCGTGCTCAGACGCATTCTCCCTCATCACCGGGAAGCGAAAGGAAAGTTTGCTCCTAATTAGAAGGGTCCATACATAATCTGAAAAGTATTTCCAAGAGAAGTAATGTATCTGGGAGACATCGAAGGAAATGACCCTGAAACAGCAGTCAATGCAGACGCAGTCAAAAGGTATTATGTCTAGGTTTCCTGGTTTGATGGCATTTGTGTAATTGGGATGACGAAGGCTTTCCTTCCCGCTACCCCAAACACTATCAATCCTTCGTAAACCCTTTGAGCCGGTTCCTCTTCTTTGGCTACCCTCTTTGGAACCCGAAAGTACAAAAAAAAACAAAAAAAAAAAACAAAAACAAAACAAAAATAAAGCAAAAACAAAAAACAAAAAAAATAAAAATTATTCCCCCTGAACTACGTTTGACTTGATTCCAAAAGGATACGTAGGCACCCTCTCACTGAGGTTCAGTCATACCAAAACAAAAATCCCAATTCCCCCAAAAATTGAAACTAGGGCAGATGATATAATGGTTCGGCTATGAATTCGCCGAAATGGTTCCAAAGTTGTAGTTTTGCCCAAAATCCTTTTACCCAAAGACCTTTTTCAAGTCCTTCCGATCAATTGGCAAAGGAAATGAAATGAAAAATGTCATTGGTATCCGATGCAATTTAAATTGAGGGAAATAAAATGAGAGAGTCTTATCGGTGAAAACCTTCGGGCACCATAAGGCGATGGTGAGTAGAGAAAATAAAAATGAGAGACACCGTTTAGTAAAAACTCGCAAAGAGCACTATCAGGCGACGGTGAGAAGAGAAATGAGAGAGGTCGATTGGCGAAAATCCGCAAAGGGCGATGTCGGCCGAAAATAAGACATCTCACCACTAAAAGAGTTATGGCAAGGTTCCCTGATTTTGAAATATAGGTCAACGGGTCCAAGAGAAGCTGGAAAGTTTTTGTGTCGGGCATCCAGTCCAAGAAGCATGTCATGTAATTTGAAGCCAGCATGCACACCCAAGATAAGTCCTTGTTTTCCCCCAAAAGGAACACTTCTCCTTAAACTCATTCACTTGCATTTTGTATATTTATTCCTTGAATCCCTTTCGATTTAACACTGATTTAAGAATTACTACAAAAAAAGGTGGCAGGATTGATTCTATCGGGCTCCGCCTGGCAAAAGTCGGAGAAAATGCCCAACCTCAGCGAGTGCGTCAGGCCAATCCCGACTGACCATAGTTGTTGATGCTTTTGAAGCAAAGACATTAGAAAAGAAATAAAATTAAAGGTGAGGGCAGAATAAAGTGAAAAGGCCAGAGCCCACCCGGGCGAGTCATATTGAAACACTAAGAGTTGAACCCGGTCGGCCAACAAGCAGCAAACTTCTCAATGGAAATGGGGCAGCGATCAAGCGATTGGGATGATCAAGGCCACAACACCAACCACCGTTTCAAACTAACAAATTGTTCTTTGTTGAAAATAGGTCTTATTCAGAGCAATCGTGCAAGAAGCAGGTGCAACCCAAAAAGAAATAAAATGCGCAAGCGCTGAAAAAGCTTCGCAGCAGGAAAACGACCAAAGGGCAAATTTCCCAAAATTCTTTCATGTGTTTTGCTAAATAAAAAGGAAAACATAAAAATAAGAAGAAAAAAAGAATAAGGAGAAAAGAAATAATAATGAAAACCCCAAAAGAAAAACCAACTATGGTAGCAAGGAGCTTTTTCTTTCAATATCCCAGCCAAAAAACCGATGATCTCCCTGGCATAACCCAAGGAGCTTTTTCTTTCCAAATCCCGCCAAAAACCGAGGATCTACCTAGCATATCCCAAGGAGCTTTTTCTTTTCAAATCCCGGCCAAAAAATCGAGGATCTCCCTGGCATAACCCAAGGAGCTTTTTCTTTCCAAATCCCAGCCAAAAAATCGAGGATCTCCCTGGCATAACCCAAGCAGCTTTTTCGTTCCAAATCTCGGCCAAAAAATGGAGGATCTCCCCAGCATAACCCAAGGAGCTTTTTCTTTCCAAATCCCGGCAAAAAAATCAAGGATCTCACTGGCATAACCCAAGGAGCTTTTTCTTTCCAAATCCCTGCCAAAAAATCGAGGATCTCCCTGGCATAACCCAACGAGCTTTTTATTTCCAAGTCCCAGCCAAAAAACCAAGGATTTCCCTGGCATAACCCAATGAGCTTTTTCTTTTCAAATACCGGCCAAAAAACTGCGGATCTCCCTGGTATAACCCAAGGAGTTTTTTCTTTCCAAATCCCAGCCAAAAAACAGCGGATCTCCCTGGCATAACCCAATGAGCTTTTTCTTTCCAAATCCCGGCCAAAAATCGAGGATCTCCCTGGCATAGCCCAAGGAGCTTTTTTTTCCATGTCCCGGCAAAACCCGAGGATCTTTTTTCTTTCTGTCTCGGCATAAACCGAGACCCTTTTCTTTTACCGGCACAACCCGGCCATTTTCCGGCATAACCTGGATTCATTTTCAAGGATACACAATCCTGATTTGATTACTTAGATATGTGTCACAAATAACTCACAAAATTTTCCTAGTAAAAACTGGGGCAGAAAATTTCGTTCGTTTAATTGTTTTGGTATCTTAAGCAGGTCGGCCTCAAGACATAAGGTGCGAGGTGATCGATGGAATGTGTTTCAATCCAAAATCAAGAAAAGAAGAAAAGAACAAAAAGAGATGAATTCAAATGTGAAGTAAGCAAGGGTGCGGATTGATCAAAATCTGATTGAAGTCGCAAGCTCTACTGATCCTATTTTTACCCAATGCTGCATGAAGAAGTATACACCTACAACTTGCAAGCATCAAGATTCAGATCGAAGTCCACAGCAAAATCAGCTAAGACTCAAGATCAAGTTTCAAGAGAATTATAGATAGGAATCTTGTAACTCATAGTTGATTGGCATAACTAGCTTAGCTTTGATTTTCCTTTTGGTGTAATAAGGAGGTTAGCAAGCAGTAGCAGCAGCAACAATAGTGAAATTCACAGTTCCTGGTAGTCCCAGCTACCAGACCTTCCTGAACTATAATGACCTGATTCCTTTATAGCCAAGGATATGTAGGCGGCCTTTGAAGCAGGGTTCATTAAGACGGTTATCAAAATGCTTCTCCTGGAGTGCTGAGTAGGCAAAAATCCATCATGGTGCTCATTTATCTTTGCCCGAAAACCCTTCTTGTCTTCGAGCAAAGAGGGGCAGCTGTGAGCACGTGATTTTTGCCACGCTTAAACTACTTCTACAAAATTCCTTAGAATTAGGATTTTTCTTTATTATTTGAATTTTTAGGAATTAATTGCATGATTCTATGTTTGTTTGCATTTTTATGTGCATTTTACTTGATATAATTTCAAAAATACAAAATGGTACGCATTTTAATATTACAAAAAATAAAGAAAATAACAAGAAATGGTTCTTTGCATTTCTACTTTTAATTTTTTAGAATTTGTCCTAAGTTTCCTTTTTAAATTAGAAATTAGTTAATTTTAGAATTTTAATTAGTATAATTTTAGAGTCAATTTGGGTCTTTTATTTATTTTTTTTTTTTTTACAAAATTAGAAAATAATTTTTTTAAAAAAAGTAAGTAAAAGAAAAGAAAACAAATAAAAGAAAAATTAAATCCTAGTGATCGTAAGCACCCAATTTTGGGCCAGCCCAAAAGCCATAACCCCCATCCCAACGCCCCAAATCTCGCCCAATTAGTCCAACCCAAACCCCAGATCCGGTCCAGCCCCCCTTTGGTAAAACGACACCATTTTGGCGTCAAACAATCCTGGCCGTCTATCATATCCAATCCAACGGTCCAGATCCATCAAATAAAATTGCATAAAATAAACTTTCTAAAATTTTATAGACAAACCCTCATCTTCCTCGTATCCCCCCCCCCCCCCCCCCCCCCCCCCCCCCCCCACAATT
>MU722408.1:138577-201663 GCA_026770625.1 Nicotiana glauca
GGCGAAGCTCCAAATGACTCCAAAATTTCACCATAAGATCTCCTTTTCCTCCTCTTTCCAACCCCTAAAACTATCCTTTTCAATTCATCACCAATCTTCTCGAATATTAGATCGAAAATCCGGCCAAAACCTCAACTCTTCCAAGTTCAACCAAATTCACACCCTATATTCCCCTAACCTCTCCTTTCCCAAATCCCAAACTAGAATTCTTCAAATCAAAATGAAACCATTTCAATTTTAGATCTAGGGTTTTCAAATTTTAACTTGTTTTAGAATTTCAAGAATTCGGATGATTTTTAATTAATGTTATAGGTTTTATTTTGACAAAATAAACATATAACATTTATAATTAATCAATTTAGAAAATCAATCAAGTCGAAGAACAAAAATCAGTAAGTTTTCTTTTGATTCTGTTTTGTTCATTTTGGTTCAATATTTGTTTCATTCTGCTCTTGTAATTTTTTTTTATCTTCTAGTTTAATTTGGTTTGGTTTGTTTAAATTCTGTCTTGGTAGTGTTAGGTATTTGTTTAATTTACATTTTGAACCTGTATTGATACATATTTTTTTCAATTTAGTGTTGATTGCTATAGTCTTTAATTCCTTGTTTTATGTTTAGTCGATTCTGTTTAAGTATTGCTTGATTTTAATTGTTCAGTGTTTGATTTTTTTAGTTTTAATTAGTTTAGTTTAGTTTAGTTTAGTCAGTAATTGTTATTAGTAATTCCTTAGTTCGGTGTTTGGTTTTAACTAGTTATTTAGGCATAGCTTAATTGGTTTGGATATAGCTGAATTTTCATTTCCTTTGAGAAGCTAAACATAGTTGATTTTAACTAGGGTAAAAGGGGGCTGGTTTGGTTGAGTAGAACAGTAATTTTAGAATGAATAAAAGGGTAATTTGGGTACTTCAAAGGTAAAGAATCTTGTAGTAAAACTAAAAACAAAAAGAGGGGGAAAATGGGTGAGGAAATCTAGACGCTTCCCCCTGAAATTTGCCTGTAAAAGGCACATCCCATGCCTTCATTAGCAAGTTACACACCTCTGAAAATTCCCCAAAAGCTCCCAGCTTCTGATTTTCCCTCAAATATCCATCTCTACAAATCTGAATATAAAAATTTGAATTTCAAAACTAAAGAGATTCAAATCTGAAGTCATACAGCTCTAGAAACCTTTGTTTTGGATCTAAAAACTCTCCAGAAAAACCAGAAAAAAAAAATAGAAAACTTTCAAAAATACCAAAATATATTGTTCCATTGATAACCTTAGGTTATTTTCAAATTTTAATTGTTGATTTATATCATCTAGCTCAATATTTAGTTGCTGACGTTGTTTCGGGACATTCCTGGGGTTATATCAAGTCAAATTTGGGTCGTTCAAGCTTATTTTGGTTGCTTATTGGTTCTGCTATCTAATATCAACTGCTGGGGCTGATTGACACTATTTTTTGGGTTTAAAATCAATCTAATTATTGTTGTATACTGCTGCTGCATAGCTGACCTCGATTTTCCTTTTTCACTTTGTTCAAATTCCAGGTACATTCCCTCTTGTAACCTTCAAGCATTGGAAATGAAGTGAAAACACTTGTCGATTTGTTCTCCTCCTTTAGTTTCATGATTATACTTAGCTAGATTCAACAATGTTATTGTTTTCTATGTGTATTCGACGAATTATGATGCGATGGTTTTGTGTTAGAGATTAGCTCAATCAATACTGGTTAAATTACTTGTATTGGACTGTTATTACAGGAATGTTTGTGTATAATTTGAACAGTTGTTTGGTATTAGTTTTCACTGTTGAAAGCTAGCATAAATACACAAATATTTGTCAGATCTTCATTTGGGGTTAGTAATTGAGCATTAGAAATGATGATCTAGAGTTGGACAGCATGTCCAAGTAGTTTACCATATTCCTACCATTTTCATAATAAATCTCATCTACTACTTGTAATTAAATAGGATTAGTAAGTAAACTGAAAAGATTTTGGACTGTTAATGATAGGATTGTTGATCCGTATTAGACTGCTAGAACTAAACTATACAGATTAATCTAGTTTTAGTTTATGCAACTAGGTAATAATGATACATGTGCCTCTAGAGTTCGCTACTTTAGGCAACAAATAGGATATGTTATTGTTTAAATGTGTGCTGAATTTTATGATAATGAGTCTGTCGGTTGGGATAATATAAGAGTATGTTCATTTAGAATTGATGTTAGATATTACTAATATTAGATTAGATGTGCTCCTTGGGTGAATTTGTAAGTGGTGTTTTGCTATTAATTTCTGAAATGCAGACCTATTAATTCGTTGATATCATTTTATTAATTGGATTCTCACAACTCTTGGACTGGTTGTTGCGGCCCAGTAGAAGGTTGGGAGCTTAAAGTAGTTACTGAAAATTGGACCAAAATTGATAAAAGAAAAACAAAGGAAATACTACAACTTTGGGCCAAACTTTCAAGGCCCAAAAATGCTAGAAGTCAAAAATCCTTAATTAAGAATATGGGAATTAATTTGCAATATTAATTTAGGTTTTCGAGTTAGGTAGCGGGTTCAAATTAAGAGGGTCTTCCCTTTTGTTTGAATTCGGACTTGAACTCGAGGCCCGAATTTATAAATGCAAATTAATTAGCCCCTTTTAGACACAAAAATAAATAGAAAATCATAGTTTGCTCTAGGTTGGTCTTTAAATAATAAAGTGAGATGAGCCTCGCAAAATAAAATACATAAATTGTGGGGCCCTCATTAAATGTAATTAATGTACTTAGAATTTGGGGCGTTCCATTTAGCGAAGTTCACGGCCCTCCGCAAAGATAATAACCCGTTAGTTGCTTTAGGCGCGCTTTTCTTACCTCCTTAAACACGAGTGTGCATTTCATGCAACCCAAATCCGAATCCAAAAATGTTGAATAAGAATGTATCGAGGATCCAGGTGCATTTCATGTGACATGATCCAAAAACATGTTTTTGAACGACGTTCACTTTCGTAAAAATAACTAAAAGCGGTAAATAATCTTAAAAGTGCACTATAGGTTGGAACATGTATAAAATTAGATTTTAGCCAGTTATGATAATTTAAGCAACCATGCTAGAACTACGGGATCCGGGGGTGCCTAACACCTTCCTTCGGGTCAACAGAATTCCTTATTTAGAATTTCTGGTTTGCAGACTCCAATTAGGAAGTCGACAATTTTCCTCGATTTGGGATTTAAGTTAAATCGATGACTTGGGACACCAAAAGCCAATCCTTTCCCAAGTGGCGACTCTAAAAATAAATAAATAATCTCATTTCACAAAATGTCACTTTAAATGGAAAAACTCCCTTATACATTATCCTTTGGGGTAGGTGTGTAAAAAGGAGGTGTGACAACTGCATATAAGGCTGCTTGGCCTATACAACCCAAAAGAAATGTGGAAGTCTAAAAATCAATCCCAAAACCCCCAAACTCACGGGCAACACAGGCTAATAGAATATAGTAGTCTGCTCTACACCAGAATGTCTAAACTACATGAAAGGAAAGAAAGGAACTATCTGCTAAAGGCGGAATAGATTAGAGACTCCTGGTCTGCGAACATAGCAGATATACCTCAAGTCTCCACTAGAACTCTCCTCCACGAGTATGATACACCTGGGGGGAAGTATCTAGTTCTGCATATGAAAACAATGCGCAGAAGGGCATTAGTACACCACAGCGGTACTTAGTAAGTGCCAAGCCTAAACTCGGTTGGGTGGTGACGAGGAAGGTCAGGGCCCTACTGAGATAAAACATAATAAACAATAAGATAATTGAAACAGTTCGAATAAAGTCTACAACAAGAATCTATACCAGATAATTAAGGAAGAACAGTAATAGAAAGCTAAGGTAACAATACAAGGAATACTGCCCTCCACAAGGAATAATAGTCAGGGATCTCTTGGTATCCCGAGGATCTCTTGGTATCCTCTTCATATGCACTAGGGATCTCTTGGTATCCCGAGGATCTCTGGGTATCCTCATCATATATACCAGGGATCTGTTGGTATCCCGAGGATCTCTTGGTATCCTCATCATATACACTGAGGATCTCTTGGTATCCCGATATTTATAAATACATGTGTCGGGGATCTCTTGGTATCCTGTACCCTCAATTCAGAATATATCAAGCACATGGGGATCTCTCGGGAAGCCGTACCGTAATCCCAAACTAAACACACAACAACAACTCATAATCTCAGAGTAAATACAAAAATACGTACAAGAAATAGCAAATTCTAGCCTAACATGCTTCATATAGTACAAATAGTGCAGTTAAAACAATTAAGCAAGTAAGCCAGCTAAACATGTTTCTCTAAGCTAGCACAGGTTTAAACTTACAGTCTAAAATGAACAAGTAAACAAGAGCCTCAATTTAAATACTTCAAGTAGAAATGGGTTTACAACAATTAGCTCAAGTACGCGCTCGTCACCTCGCGTACGAGGCATTCAAATATTCAAGGATTATGTCCTAAGGGGAAAGGTCCCCCACACAAGGTAAGGCAAGCCACTTACCTCGAATTGGTACATATATCAACCAGAAACCACGCCTTTGCCACGAGTATCCGACTCCAAATGGCCAAAATCTATTCAATTCAATTACATATCATAAATAATATTGCAAACAACTGATTCCACTATTAAATTTAAAGCTAGGGCGCGAAAATAGGTTAAATGACCAAATTTCCCCTCATACCAATGCCTCGGAATCAAATAATTTTCACATTTTCAGAACCCTCGTACTCTCACGAGTCTAACCATATAAAAATCTCCCAAATCAGAGGTCAAATGCTCACTCAAAACCCAAAAGTTTGGTCTAAGAAGTTTTACCCAAATTATCAAATTTTTGATCATTAAATTAAATTTTTAATGATGGATTTAACTTCTAAATGATGAAATATATCTAGAAGAGATCAAAGAAACGTTACCCAATAATCTCCTCTTCAAAACCCTCTCAAAATCGCCCTCTTCCGAGCTCTTAATTGATTTTTCCAACTTTTTAAACTTAACCCTCGATATTTCTATTTTCCCATAGGTATTTTCACTTCTGCGGACAAGGGACCACTTCTTCAGTCCCGCTTATGCGGAGAAGCATCCGCTTCTGCGGTTTTAAATTAATGGGCCAGGTTTCGCTTCTGCGGTACAAATTTTGCAGGTGCGAACCGCATCTGCGATCAAACCTTCCGCACCTGGGAAAAAGCTAAGGAGTCCAATATTCGCTTCTGCAATGACCTATGCCACTTCTGCGGCTCCGCTTCTGCGGTTACCAAGCTGCAGAAGCGAAAAGATACCAGAAGCAGCAGAACTGCTACCTGTTAACTTCCAAAATTCTTCCGTCGACCATCCGAAACCATCCCGAGGCCTCCGGGACCTCAACCAAAAACACCAATACCACCTAATACCTTATTCAAACTTGCCCCAATCATAAGAACACCAAAAACAACGCCGGAAACCCGAATTAATCAATGATTCAAGCCTAAGAACTTCAAATTTCCTCTAAATACACTTTCGATAAAAAACTAACCAAAACACGTCTGAATGACCTAAAAATTTGCACACACATCCCAAATGACATGATGCAGCTACTGTAATTTTCGGATTTCCATTCCGAACCTCGGATCAAAAACTCACTATCGGACCGGAAACTTCAAAAATTCAAACTTCGGCATTTCAAGCCTAAATGAGCTATGAGCTTCCAAAATACATTTGGAACGCGCTACCAACCCCGAAATCACCTAACGGAGCTAACAGAACATCAGATTTCCATTACGAGGTCTTCTTCGCACCATACCGACAACGGACCATATTTCAACACTTAAACTCTCATTTACGGACTAAGCGTCCCAAAACTCTCTGAAACTCTGCATCGAATATCCCGACAAACCAGGATAGTAGAAATGAACTTAGGGGAAGCAATTAATAGGGAATTGGGGCATTAATTCTTAAGACAACCGATCGGGTCGTCACACGTAAGCGCCTCAGTCTTCTCTAACTGGATCTCATCATCCTTGGCTCTGGGAGTAACTGGGTGGGTGAACATCACGCGCACTGCCTCAGCAGTATCGACAGCCAGGTTTGGCTCCTCAGACTGGCCAACTGGTTCGACTGGAGCTGATGGTGTTGTTAGATATTGTGACGACCCGGCCCATCGTCACGTGAGTTACCGCCCCGTTTCCCCTATATTATGTTTCTCTATGTTTCAATATCAGTATTTGAGTTGATCGGGTAGAATTAGATTGGTTCTAGTTGGAAATGAGGCACTTAGCCTCTTAGAAGGAAACTTGTTTGGAAAAGTCAACCAGAAGTTGACTATATGTCTAAAGGGCTCGGATGTTAGTTCCGGTGATTTGGTTAGCTCCGGGGGATGATTTGTTACTTAGGAGTGTGATCAGAATTGAATTTGGAGGTTCGGTGTAGAATTAGGCTTGAATTGGCGAAGTTTGAATTTTGGCGAATTCCGGTTGATAGGTGAGATTTTGATCCGAGGGTCGAAATGGAATTACGAGAGTTGCAGTAGCTTCGTTAGGTAATTTTGGATATGTCTGCAAATTTTCAGGTCATTTGGACGTCGTTTGGTCGGGTTCTTGACCGAATGCGTATTGCGGAAGTTTTGAAGAAACTTAGGCTTGAAGTCGATGTGATTTAATGGTTTTAGAGTGGTTTGACGTGTTTTGAGGATTGGAACAAGTTTGAATAAGGTTTTAGGATGTGTTGGTGCCTTTGCTTGAGGTTCCGGTAGCCTCAGTGTGATTTCAGGAGGTTAACGGGAGTTTGAAGCATTGTTGCAGGTCTGAAATTTCTGTCTTCTGGTATTTCCGCATCTGCGGAAAAGGAGCTGCAGAAGCAGTTCCGTAGATACGGTGGGGAGGTTGCAGAAGTGGGCAGGCATGGCCCAGGGTAATTTCGCATAAGCGGACGGGGGTCGCTTCAGCGGGTCCGCATAAGCGGACTCTGCGGTCGATAGGGAACCGCATAAGCGGATATTGAGTCGCATAAGCGAAGTCTGACATCTTAAGTGAAAACCGCATAAGCAGTCATTTGGCCGTAGAAGCGGTCCCGCATAGGCGGTAGCGGGACCGCAGAAGCGAAACCTGGCAGGGGTTTTAGTGAATAGTGTTTCACGATTTTTGAAAGAGAAGAAAACATATTGGACTCCGGACTTAGGCGATTCTTGGGCAATTTTGGAGAGAATTCGAAGGGGTTTCATCTGGTACAAACTATTGGACTCGAATCATGGATTAAACACTGAAATTCAAGGAATTAAGGGCTAAAAATGGAGGTTAGGGCTTGAAACCTAAGAGAGTTTGAATTAATGATTTGAGGGGTCAAATGGACTCCGATTCTTGTATATATGATATGTACGGACTCGTAGCGAGATGAGCAAACTGTTGATGTAAATTTCGTAATTTTTCGAGAAGTGGGCCCGGGGCTCGGGTTTTGCCAACTTTGTGATTTTCGATGTTTTTTGAGTATTTTCGATTGGGTTATGTTCCTTTAGTTTATTGTAACACATTCCTTGTGGTCTTGGTCAGATTCGACGTGCGAGGAGGTTGATCCAAGGGGAAAAGTCTTGGCGAGCTAGACCCTTGGCCGGCTAGAGTGAGTAATGACTTTAAATGATGTCCTGAGGGTTTGAGGCCCCGGATTTGCACAACTTGGTGCTGTGTTGAGATGAGACACGCGTTCAATGTCGAGCGCGGAGTCATTTACTATTGGAGACTGCGACTTGGTCCAGTCCGGATGATATTTTACCGCGTACTAGCTATGACTTGTTGTTTTTCACTATGATTTGGGCTTGTTGCCATATTTGGGGCTTATTGCCGACCGTATGAACTCTTTATGAACTATCATCACTATTTTCCCTCACTATTTGAAATATTATTTGAACTCAGTCCATGTGATTTACACTGTTTCATGAACTCAGCTATATTTTACTCAAACTTTGAGTTTTAACTGATATTTGAACTATTATTTGAGCTGAGTATTATTGTTTTTCTGATGCCCGAGGGGCTTTTAACTATTTTTGGACTGATACAGGCCGAGGGCCATATGTGAGGGCATGATGACTGATGTGAGGAGGCTTTCAGGCCTCGTGTGATTGCGGAGGAGGCTTTCAGGCCTCGAGTGATTGGTGAGAAGGCTTTCAGGCCTTGAGTGTATTATGAGCAGGCTTTCAGGCCTCGCATTGATATTGTTCAGGCTTTCAGGCCTTATTGATAGCACTTGGGCTGAAGGAGCCCCTCCGAAGTCTGCACACCCACAGTGAGCGCGGGTACCCATACGAGTGAGAGTGAGCCCGAGGGGCTGATATTGTACTGAGTGATTGATACGGAGCCCGCGGGGCTGATAATACACTGAGAGTTTGATATGGAGCCTGAGGGGAAGGTTCCCGAGCATCTCTTATTGATTGAGAAGAATTGTTTTAACTGTTTTCAATGATTTTTCTTACTGTATTTCTCTGGTTTCTACTGTTTATCTAATTTTACTGCTTGAGATAGCATAAATTGTGCCTTTGTGGGATTTCTATGTTCTCAGATATTATTTGTTTTTTATTACTCACTGGATCGAAGTACAAACATTACTCCCTGCACCGTGTGTGCAGATACAGGTATAGCAGAGTTCGTTCCTGAGCGCTGATTTCCATCCAGACTAGGCGGACCCGGAGAGACGAGGTAGCTGTCAGTGTCCACAACCCCATTTCTTCCTTATCTTTTCTTGTATTTCATCTATCTCGGACTATGTTCTTAGATATAGTCTTGTAGTAGTTGATGAACTCTGTAGTAGCTCATGGCTTGTGATACCCCGATTGCGAGCTGGATTTGGGTTGGCTTTCTTGTTATCATGGTTATGTTCGTATTGTTGGCTACGATATTCCTGCTTTAAGCTTATTTATGATTAATAACTGTCAGATATTTGAGGAGTCAAATGTTCTGTTGGCTGGCCTCATCTTCACGAGAGGCGCCGTCACGACCAGTTGGGAGGTCGTGACAAGTTGGTATTAGAGCCTAGGTTACTAGGTCTCATGAGTCATGAGCAGGTTTTGTAGAGTCTCGCGGATCAGTACAGAGACGTCTGTATTTATCCTCAAGAGGCTACATAACCCTTAGGAAAACTTCACATTTTTGAAATTCTTGTCGTGCGACCTTGTTGATCCGAGAACTAAACTTCTGTGTTCTATTCTCTAGCAGATGGCGAGTACTCGCGCTACAGGACGAGGCGGTCGACCACCAGTACCACCTACTAAGGGCACTAGAGGCCAAGGATGCGGTCGTGGTCGTGGTAGGGGCAGAGCCGCGAGGGCAGCGCCTATTGCTCCACTAGTCGCCCCGGCTCAGGAGCAGGCCCCGGCTGCAGACATTCCAGCAGCACCTATCCAGGCACCTGCGGTGCCCATTGTGATACCGGGTCTCCAGCAAACATTGACTCAGATTCTATCGGTTTGCACTGGCCTAGGTCAGGTAGTTTTAGCCACGGCTACAGTAGCTACTTCTCAGGCAGGGGGAGGCAGTCAGACCCCCGCTGCTCACACACCCAAGCAGGTGATGCAGGGTTTGCAGATACCGGCAGTAGCTCCAGCTCAGCCGGTTGTTCCAGTTCAGGATTTCGTGGTTCCAGCTATGCCAGACGATGACCATCGTCGTCTCGAAAGGTTCAGTAGGCTTCAGCCTCCAATTTTCAGTGGTGCTCAGGGAGAGGATGCCTAGGGATTTCTTGACAAGTATCAGCGTATGCTTCAGACGAAAGGGATTTTGGAGTCCCGCGGAGCAGCATTTACTGCATTTTAGTTCACTGGCGCTGCCTTCACCTGGTGAGAGGCATATGAGCAGCGTAGGCTGGCAGGTGCAGCGCCTTTGTCATGGCAGGAGTTCTCCACTATCTTCTTTGAGAAGTGGGTATCATAGTCTCAAAGGGAGGAGCTACGTAGGCAGTTCGAGTGGCTTCGATAGGGAGACATGATTGTGACCCAGTATGAGGCGAGATTTTCTGAGTTAGCCCGTCATGCCTCCTGGATAGTCTCGACCAATAGAGAGAGGATCAAGAGGTTTGTAGATGGACTTAACTATCACCTTTGTATTCTGATGACTCGAGAGAGAGTTCTGGGTATTTCCTTTGAGGATGCAGTCGATATTGCTCGTGATATTGAGTTGGCTCGCCGTCAGGACAGAGAGGAGAGGGAGGCCAAGAGGCCTCGAGGTTCTGGCAATTTCAGTGGTGCTCCACCTAGGGGTCAGTTTCAGCAGAGTAGAGTTCGTTCAGTCAGGCCACCTCAGTCAGCTCGCTCTGAGTATCGTGGGTCGTCTTCTAACCAAGGTCATCAGGGTTATCAGTAGGGCCAGCCATCCCTCAGCGCCCTTCCAGCTCAGGGTTCACCTCGAGCTCTATCTGTTTAGGGTTCCTCCAGGCCGAGTGCGTCAGCCAGTCACTCTGGTGCACAGGGCTCCCTTCATTCCCATTCTCCAGCACCCGGGAGCTGTTTTGAGTGCGGGGAGTTTGGGCACTTATGGAGGCAGTGTCCTTGGCTTCATGGTTGTCAGTCTTAGTAGAGGGGTCAGCCCTCATCTTCTGGCCCATCTTCTTCAGCACCCGCCCCGCCAGCTAGGGGTGAGGGTCAGGCAGCTAGGGGCCGGCCAGAGGGGGAGGCCGATCAGGTGGTGGTCAGGCTCGATTCTATGCTCTGCAGGGCCGGTCAGATGCTATTGCTTCGGATGATGTTATCACAGGTATTATTTCAGTCTGCCACAGGGATGCCTCAGTTTTTTTGATCCCGATTCTACCTATTCCTATGTGTCTTCTTATTTTGCTCACCATTTGGGTACGACCCGGGGTTGCCTTGCTTTGCCTGTTCATGTATCCACCCCGGTGGGCGATACTATTATGATAGACCATGTATATCGGTGGTGCTTAGAGACTATTGGCGGTCTGGAGACCCGAGTTGATTTGTTGCTATTGATCATGGTAGATTTCTATATTATTCTAGGCATGGATTGGTTATCTCCGTGCCATGCTATTCTAGACTGTCATGCCAAGACAGTCAACTTGGCCATACCGAGTGTCCCGAGGATTGAGTGGAGTGGTATGACTAACTATGTTCCCAGTAGGGTGGTTAAATTCCTAAAGGCCCAGCGGATGGTTGGGAAAGGTTGTCTATCGTATTTGGCTTTTGTGAGAGATGTTGGAGCTGAGGCTCCTAGTATTGATTCTGTCCTCGTTGTGAGGGATTTTTTAGATGTGTTTCCAGCAGACCTGTCGGGCATGCCATCGGACAGGGACATTGATTTCGGTATTGATCTTGTGCCGGGCACCCAGCCCATCTCTACTCCTCCCTATCGTATGGCACAAACAGAGTTAAAGGAGTTGAAGGAGCAGCTTCAGAAACTCCTATATAAGGGGTTTATTCGTCCGAGTGTGTTACCGTGGGGTGCACCAGTCTTATTTGTGAAGAAGAAAGATGGCACAATGAGAATATGCATTAACTACAGGCAGTTGAACAAGGTGACAGTGAAGAACAAGTATCCACTACCGCGTATTGATGATTTGTTTGACCAGCTCCAGGGTGCAAGGGTATTCTCTAAGATTGATCTCCGTTCAGGCTATCACCAGCTGAAGATTAGGGATTCTGACCTTATGAAGACGGCTTTCAGGATGAGATATGGGCACTATGAGTTTTTGGTTATGTCTTTTGGCCTGACTAATGCCCCAGCCGCGTTCATGCACTTGATGAACAGTGTATTTCGACCGTATCTGGATTCATTTATGATTTTTTTATTGATGATATATTGGTCTACTCGCGTAGCCAGGAGGAGCACGCTCAGCACTTGAGAGTGGTATTGCAAAGATTGAAGGAGGAGAAGCTTTATGCAAAGTTCTCCAAGTGTGAGCTTTGGCTTGGGTCAATGGCTTTCCTGGGGCACGTGGTGTCCACTGATGGTATTCAGGTTGATCCAAAAAAGATAGATGCGGTGCAGAGTTGTCCTAGACCGACCTCAGCCACGGAGATTCGTAGTTTCCTCGGTTTGGTAGGGTATTATTGCCAGTTTATTCAGGGATTTTCTTCTATTGATCGCTATTAACCAAGTTGACTCAGAAGGGTGCTCCATTTGTGCGGTCCGAGAAGTGCGAGGAGAGCTTTCAGAAGCTCAAGACAGCTTTGACCACGGCTCTAGTGTTGGTGTTTCCATCAGCTTCAGGTTCTTACACAGTGTATTGTGATGCTAAGATAATTGGTATTGGATGTGTGTTGATGCAGGAGGGTAGAGTTATTGCATATACTTCTCGTCAGTTGAAGCCTCATGAGAAGAACTACCCTATACATGATTTGGAGTTGGCTACTATAGTTCATGCTTTGAAGATTTGGAGGCACTACTTATATGGTGTATCTTATGAAGTATATACTGATCATCGCAGCCTTCAACATTTGTTCAAACAGAAGGATCTTAATTTGAGGCAGCGGAGGTGGCTTGAGTTACTCAAGGATTATGATATCACCATTTTGTATCACCCGGGGAAGGCCAATGTAGTGGACGATGCCTTGAGCCGGAAGGCGGTTAGTATGGGTAGCCTGGCGCGCATTCCAGTTAGGGAGAGGCCCTTTGCAGTTGATGTCCAGGTTTTGGCCAATCGGATGGTGAGGTTAGATATTTCAGAGCCTAATCGGGTATTGGCTTGCGTTGTTTCTCGGTCTTCCTTGTACGACCACATTAGAGAGCGCCAGTATGATGATCCAAATTTGCTTGTCCTTAAGGACAGAGTTTAGCATGATGATGCCAGAGATGTGACCATTGATGGTGACGGTATGTTGAGGATGCAGGGCCGGATTTGCATGCCCAATGTGGATGGGCTTCGGGAGTTGATATTGGAGGAGGCCCACAGCTCGCAGTATTCTATTAAACCAGGTGCCGCGAAGACGTACCAAAATTTGAGACAGCATTACTGGTGGAGGAGAATGAAGAAGGATATTGTGAGTTATGTAGCTCGGTGTCTCAACTGTCAACAGGTCAAGTATGAGCATCAGAGGCCCGGTGGCGTACTTCAGCACATGGATACTCCCAAGTGGAAGTGGGAGAGGATTACTATGGATTTTGTAAGTGGTCTCCCTCGGTCAGCGAGGAAGTTTGATTCGATTTAGGTGATTGTGGATCGACTGACCAAGTCCACGCACTTCATTCCGGTATGTACTACCTATTCTTCAGAGCGATTAGCAGAGATTTTCATCCGAGAGATTGTTCGATTGCATAGGGTCCCAGTTTCTATTATATTGGATAGAGGTCCTCAGTTTACTTCCAAGTTTTGGAGGACTTTTCAGCGGGAGTTGGGTACACAGGTATAGTTGAGCACAACATTTCACCCTCAGACGGACGGGCAGTCCGAGCGTACTATTCAGATATTGGAGGACATGTTGCGAGCCTGTGTTAGTGGCTTTGGAGGTTCTTGGGCTGATTTCTTGCCTCTTTCAGAGTTTTCTTACAACAACAGCTATCAGTCTAGCATTCAGATGGCGCCGTATGAGGCCTTATATGGGAGACGGTGTAGATCTTCGGTTGGTTGGTTTGAGCCCGGCGAGGCTAGGTTATTGGGGACAGAGTTGGTCCAGGGTGCCTTAGAGAAGGTGAAAGTGATCCAGGAGAGACTACGTACAGCTCAGTTGCGTCAGAAGAGTTATTCAGACCGGAAGGTTCGGGATGTATCTTATATGGTGGGCGAGAAGGTCTTGTTGAAGGTTTCGCCCATCAAGGGCGTTATGCGATTTGGAAAGAAAGGGAAGCTGAGTCCAAGGTTCATTGGGCCTTTTGAGATACTTAGGAGGATTGGAGAGGTGGCTTATGAGCTTGCTTTGCCACCTAGCTTGTCCAGCGTGCATCTGGTATTTCATTTGTCTATGCTCCGGAAGTATGTTGGGGACCCGTCTCATGTGTTGGACTCTAGTACAGTTCAGTTGGATGATGATTTGACCTATGATGTGGAGCCAGTGGCTATTTTGGGTCGTCAGGTTCGAAAATTGAGATCAAAGGATATAGCTTCGGTGAAGGTGCAGTGGAGAGGTCGGTCTGTGGAGAAGGCCACTTGGGAGACCGAGCGGGAGATGCAGAGCTGATATCCACACTTGTTTGAGACTCCAGGTATGTTTCTTGACCCGCTCGAGGACGAGCGTTTGTTTTAGTTGGGGAGGATGTGATGACCCGGCCCGTCATCACGTGAATTACCGGCCCGCTTCCCCCATATTGTGTTGCTCTATGTTTCAATATCAGTATTTGAGTTGATCGGGTAGAATTGGATTCGTTCTAGTTGGAAATGAGGCACTTAGCCTCTTAGAAGGAAGCTTGTTTAGAAAAGTCAACCGGAAGTTGACTATATAGCTAGAGGGCTCGGATGTTAGTTCCGGTGATTCGGTTAGCTCCGGGGGATGATTTGTTACTTAGGAGTGCGATCAGAATTGAATTTGGAGGTCCAATGTAGAATTAGGCTTGAATTGGCGAAGTTTGAATTTTGGCGAATCTCGGTTGATAGGTGAGATTTTGATCTGAGGGTCGGAATAGAATTTCGAGAGTTGCAGTAGCTTCGTTAGGTGATTTTGGATATGTCTGCAAATTTTCAGGTCATTCGGACGTCGTTTTGTCATGTTCTTGACCGAATGCGTATTGCGGAATTTGAAGAAACTTAGTCTTGAAGTTGATGTGATTTAATGGTTTTAGAGTGGTTTGACGTGTTTTGAGGATTGGAACAAGTTTGAATAAGGTTTTAGGATGTGTTGGTTCCTTTGTTTGATGTTCCGGGGGCCTCGGTGTGATTTCGGGTGGTTAATGGGAGTTTGAAGCATTGTTGCAGGTCTGAAATTTCTGTCTTATGGTATTTTCGCATCTGCGGAAAAAGAGACGCATAAGCGGTTCCGAAGACGGGGAGGTCGCAGAAGCGGGAAGACGTGGCCTAGGGTAATTCCGCATAAGTGGACGGGGGTCGTTTCAGCGGGTCCGCATAAGCGGACATTATACCGCAGAAGCGGTCGATAGGGAAACGCATAAGCGGATATTGAGTCACATAAGTGAAGTCTGACATCTTAAGTGAAAATCGCATAAATGGTCATTTAGCCGCAGAAGCGGTCATGCATAGGCGGTAGCGGGATCGCAGAAGCGAAACCTGGCAGGGTTTTTAGTGAACAGTGTTTCACGATTTTTGAAAGAGAAGAAAACATTTTGGACTCCGGACTTAGGCGATTCTTGGGCAATTTTGGAGAGAATTCGAAAGGGTTTCATCAGGTATGAACTATTGGACTCGGATTATGTTTATATAGTGTAAAATCATGGTTTAACACATTGAAATTCAAGGAATGAATGGCTAAAAATGGAGGTTAGGGCTTGAAACCTAAGAGAGTTTGAATTAATGATTTGAGGGGTCAAACGGACTATGATTCTTGTATATCTGATATGTACGGACTCGTAACAAGACGAGGAATGCGGTGATGTAAATTTCGTAATTTTTCGAGAAGTGGGCCCGGGACTCGGGTTTTGCCAACTTCGTGATTTTTGATGTTTTTCGAGTATTTTTGATTGGGTTACGTTCCTTTAGCTTATTGTAACACATTCCTTGTGGTCTTGGTCAGATTCGACGCGCGAGGAGGTTGATCCGAGGGGAAAAGGCTTGGCGAGCTAGACCCTTGGCCGGCTAGAGGTGAGTAATGACTTTAAATGATGTCATGAGGGCTTGGGGCCCCGGATTTGCACAACTTGGTGCTGTGTTGAGATGAGACACGCGTTCAATGACGAGCGCGGAGTCATTTACTATTGGGGACTGCGACTTGGTCCAGTCCGGATGATATTTTACCGCGTACTAGCTATGACTTGTTGTTTTTCACTATGATTTGGGCTTGTTGCCATATTTGGGGCTTATTGCCGACCGTTTGAACTCTTTATGAACTATCATCACTATTTTCCCTCACTATTTGAAATATTATTTGAACTCAGCCCATGTGATTTTCACTGTTTCATGAACTCAGCTATATTTTACTCAAACTTTGGGTTTTAACTAATATTTGAACTATTGTTTGAGCTGAGTATTATTGTTTTACTGATTCCCGAGGGGTTTTAACTATTTTTTGGAGTGATACAGGCCGAGGTCCATATGTGAGGGCATGATGAGTGATGTGAGGAGGCTTTCAGGCCTCGAGTGATTGGTGAGGAGGTTTTCAGGCCTCGAGTGATTGGTGAGGAGGCTTTCAGGCCTCGAGTGTTATGTGAGGAGGCTTTCAGGCCTTGAGTGTATTATGAGCAGGCTTTTAGGCCTGACATCGATATTTTTTGGGCTTTCAGGCCTTATTGATAGCGCTTGGGCTGGAGGAGCCCCTCCGGAGTCTACACACCCACAGTGAGCGCGGGTACCCATATGAGTGAGAGTGAGCCCGAGGGGCTGATGTTGTTCTAAGTGATTGATACGGAGCCCACGAGGCTGATACTACACTGAGAGTTTGATATGGCGCCCGAGTGGCAGGTTCCTGACCATCTCTTATTCATTGAGAATAATTGTTTTAACTGTTTTCAACGAGTTTTCTTACTGTATTTCACTGGTTTCTACTATTTATCTGATTTTACTGGTTGAGATAGCATAAATTGTGTCTTTTTGGGATTTCTATGTTCTTAGATATTATTTTTTTTTACACACTAGGCCAGAGTACTCACATTACTCCCTGTACCGTATGTGCAGATACAGGTATAACAGAGTTCGTTCCTGAGCACTGATTTCCATCCAGACCAGGCGGACCCGGAGAGACGAGGTTGCTGTCAGCGTCCACAGCCCCATTTCTTCCTTATCTTTTCTTGTATTTCATCTATCTCAGACTATGTTCTTAGATACAGTTTTGTAGTAGTTGATGAACTCTGTAGTAGCTCATGACTTGTGACACCCCGATTGCGGGCTGGATTTGGGTTAGATTTCTTGTTATCGCGGTTATGTTCGTATTGCTGGCTACGATATTCCTGCTTTAAGCTTATTTATGATTAATAACTATCAAATATTTGAGGAGTTAAAGGTTATGTTGGCTGGCCTCGTCTTCACGAGAGGCGCCATCACGACCAGGTGGGCTTTGGGTCATGACAGATATACTGGTGCTGCTAGTTCCGTCTCCATTAGCATATCAAATTGAAGGTCACCAGCTGCTGCTATCCTAGTCACCTCTCCCCTCAATCTGTCTATTGATTTCTTGGATGCCTTGGATTTTGTTCATCTTCTTTACCTTCTTCCCAAGATCCTCAATCACTGATCCATGTGCTACGAAGGTGTTCATGATGGTTTACTGGTTCTCCAAAATCTTCTTCAATGTATCCTCCACTACTAGAGGAATCTGAGGTGCTGGGCTAGATGACTGTCCTACAATAGCACCGGATAAGTCAGACAGCTTTGCAGTGGCTTTCTGCATCCTGTTGTTGAGGCTTGCCACTATCTGGGAGACTCGCAGTGCATATAATAGATGAGTGGGCATGGGCACCAGCTTCATAGTCGAGGTGGAAGGCACTGATGCTAAAGGATATGAAGAAGGAGGTGGAGGCATGGCAGCTGCAGTGGCAGAAGGCACTGCTGAAGTGGAAGGCATATATGATGACTCTACAGCTACCACTGAAGGATCATCGGACTGTCCTACGGTAGAAGTCGGCTGACCCTTTTCTTCGGGTTCCTCAAGTCCATCAGAGAATACCAAGAGAAAGTCTTCTTTGTCCGAACCTTAGTATCAATGTCCCTTGGCTCCACCCCTGCATCCATAAGGTACTCAGTGATAGTGTAGGGATACAGGTAGGAGGTCTCAGCTTGTCTGGAAACCACGTACATGTTGGCCGATATCACGACACCCACATTAATTCGGTACCCAGCCATGATAGAGGCAATTAGCACTGCCTGCTGAATAGGAAGATTCGTTTCATTCTAGCACGAGTCTAGTCTGCCGCATACAAAAGTTTTCCATCCTTTTTCCTCAAAGTTCAAGGTGTTCCTGTGAATAGGAACCCCTACTGTGATCCATGGTGGTGGTGGCCCGGGAGTGCTAGAATCTCAGCTAGCCATGGGAGAGCTACATCTACCAAAGCCATATTTTCCAAGTACTGCACCGACTCAACTTCCTCAAACTCCATGTAGGAGTTCTGGTCAAATCTCACCTTCACGTTCCTCACTTTTCTCACTTTGGTCCCTTTCTTTATATGCGCCACATTGGTGTAAAATTCATGGACCAGATATTCCTTGCCGTCTACCACACTTTAATTGAACCACGTCAACACATTTTACTCCCGAAACTATCTCAACATCGCCATTTTGTATCTATCAAGGTCTTTCAACGAGAAATGATGCTTAAGAGTGAGCGATCTCACCAGCCACCACTCTCAGAAGCTAGTGAAAGCAGTTAGACTGACGAATATCTCTTCCAAAATTTCTTTATTCCTCGACCTGTCAAGGATGGCAACTCTGGTACAAACCTTTGGCCATCATTAGAGATATCATCCACATCTACTGCAGTAGCTGGTGCATCGGGGGCATGTGTATATGAGGGCTATGAAGCCTGATTGTCACCTTACGACCCCTCGAAAGTGCTCCTAGAGGTGGAAGGTTCATATCGTGGTTGAAATCTTAATTGAAGCTGTTGTGGCTGTAATTGACCAACATTTTGCTCTTACACTAAGTCGCCCTCTGATGCTTCCTTAGACGAGACATAAGAACTTGATTCAGTGGGCTCTATAGCTCTACATTTGCTGGCTATTGCTGTTTTGGAAATGTCTTTGAAGGGCGAGGGTTAAGGTACTCTTGCCTCGACCTCGAGGATGTTCACCCCTCCCCTTTGATGTATCACCACGACTACGTGATCGAACCATTTTTTGCAACAAACAACATCAAGATTCATTTCTAATTCAAGTACAAATAAACAGGAAGTTACAGAAAAAAACATGTTGCAGGGTGGGGAAGTGAGGTCCACATAATTGCAAGTGCGGTTACCGGTTGGGTCGTGCAGACCGCATTTGAAAGTGCGGCCGCAGAGATAAAATTACGATCCACATAATTTTGAGAACGACCGCAGAATTGAAGTATGGTCCGCACAATTCTGAGTGCGGCCACACAATGGACACTTTAAAATAGCAACTCTCTGAAGACAGAGATAAGCATGATTTGCGGACTCTATGGAATATTTTGTCCGCACATTTTTAAGTGCGGTCCGTACTAATTTTCCTAACCAACTCCCTAGTCTATACTTTTGCGGACCGCACAAATTTAATCGGGAAGAGTCCTTTAGGGTTTAGATTTTATGCACAAATTGGACATGGTAGTAACAATTAAACATGATAAACCAAATACCCATTCACCAAATAGCAACTAGGAGTTTACCCAACACAATTTACAGCCCACATAGATATGAAATTAACAAATGGTCTAAAATAACTAACAAATTCTAAATTAAACTAAGAAAATTGAAGAATCCTAGAAGTGATTTGAACATACCAGTGATGAATCAGTGCTAAGGAATGATCACATATGCTTCTTTAGGTGGTAGATGATTAAATCAAATGTGTGCAAAATTTTAGAGTTTAGAGTGCTCAGAGAGGGAAAACCTTGTACAGTATCCCATGGCTACTATTTGTACTAGCAGATACATTCTGGGAAACAAACGATGACTGTGGTAGTGGAATTCCTTCTGCAGACCGCACTCCGTTACCTGAAGGCTCAATAACCTTGATGATCCGTACATTTTGTGGTGCGACTGCAGAGTTTGACTGTGGACAACATAATTTGGTTTGCGACTGCTGAATGGATAGTTATCTGATAGATCAAACTTTAGAGAGTTTTTATTTTTCCCATCCAATTTGTGGGGTCCACACAAGATTGGTATGACCACAGTTAACTTCTGGGAACATATGTAACCGAGAATTGAATGACACAAGATCACCTTCTTTAAACTCTTTGTTCTGAATGTACTTATCATGAAGTTATTTCATCTTCTCTTTGTATAAGGAAGAACTTGTGTATGCATGGTACCGAAACTCATACAACTCATTCAGATGTTAAGTTGGCGGCGACATCCCACTCAAGATTCAATTTCTTTAAAGCTCACATTGCTTTGTGCTCAAGTTCTACCAGAAAATGACAAGATTTTCCGAACACCACCCAGTATGGAGACATTCTGATAGGTGTTTTGTAAGCCGTCCTATAAGACCCTAAAGCATCATCAAGTTTCTTGGACCAATCCATCTGGTTAGCATACACTGTTTTAGACAAAATACTCTTTATCTTCCGGTTGCAGACTTCCACTTGACCGCTTGCTTGATGATGATAGGGAATCTTAACTTTATGTATGACACCATACTTGGTGAGTAAGGTGTCGAAAGATTTGTTAAATCTGACCCCCTCCCCCCAAAATCACTTATGATAGCCCTTGGAGTACCAAACCTTGTAATAATATTCTTCTTCAAAAATGCTACAACATATCTCGCATCATTGTTTGGTAAAGTGACGACCTCAACCCATTTGGACATATAATCAACCACAACCAACAGGTAGGTGCTTCCACAAGAACTTACAAAAGGACCTATGAAGTCAATACCCCACACATCAAAAATATCAATCTCCAAAATGGTGCTGAGGGCCATTTCATTTTTGTTTGAGATTCCATCGGCTCTTTGACATTCATCACAATATTTTACAAGATCACTTGAAACCTTGTAAAGAGTAGGCCAATAGAAACCGCAACTTAGCAATTTGGCCGCTGTTTTTGCTCTACCAAAGTGACCACCTTACGGCGAAGAATGACAAGCCCTAATAATTTTCCATTGTTCCTCCTTCGGTATGCATCTTTTAATCACTCTATCTGTACAAATCTATAGAAGGTACTATTCATCCCAATAATATTGTTGACAATCCTGTTTGAGCTTCTTTCTTTGGTTTGAAGATAACTCATCAGGGATGATGCCACTTACAAGTAAATTTTCTAGATTCGCGAACCGTGGCAACTCTTTCACTGAAATAGACAAGAGTTGCTCATAAGGGAATTAGTCATTTATGTCAAGGCCATCATGTGTCCTTCCCTCCTCCTCCAAATGAGATAAGTGGTCCGCCACTTGGTTTTTACTTCTTTTTCAATCTTGGATGTCAATATAAAACTCTTGCAGCAGAATCACCCATCTCATTAACTGGGATTTGAAATCTTTCTTTCTCATAAGATAACAAAGTGCTGCATGATCTGTATGGACAACCACTTTTGCACCCATCAAGTACGGGCGAAACTTCTTAGAAGAAAACATAATGGAAATGAGCTCTTGCTCCGTAACGGCGTAGTTGACTTTGGCACTATTCATGGTCTTACATGCAAAATAGACCGAATTAAAAATCGTGCTGATGCGTTGCCCCAAAATAGCTCCTACCGCTACATCACTTGCATCGCACATGAGATCAAAAGGAACACTCCAATTTGGAGCGGTGATCATTAAAGCAGTAGTGAGCTTGAACTTTAGCAAATCCAAGGCTCTCATGCAATCATCATTGAAGTGGAACTTTGCATCTTTATCCAAACTCTTGCACAACGGGTTCACCACTTTAAAAAAATCCTTGATGAAACACCGATAAAATCCTGCGTGGCCTAAGAAACTCTGCACGCCTTTCTACGAAGTTGAAGGTAGAAGTTTAGAAATCACCTCAATCTTTGCCTTGTAGAATTTAGTGCCATTCTTTGAGATGTTGTGTCCAAGGATAATGCCCTTCTCGACCATGAAATGACATTTCTCCTAATTGAACACCAAGTTTGTTTCTTCACATCTTGCCAATAAGTTATCCAAGTTTACGTGACAATCATCAAAAGAATTTCCGAACACCGAGAAGTCATCCATAAAGATTTCAAGGTAATCCTCCACCATGTCTGTGAAGATCACCATCACATACCTTTGAAAAGTTGTCGGTGTATTGCACAAACCAAATGGCATCCTTGAGAAGGAAAAAGTACCATAAGGACATGTAAAGGTAATTTTCTCTTGATCCTCTGGAGCAATAAGAATTTTGTTGTAGCCAGAATACCCATCAAGGAAACAATAGAAAGCACGACTAGCCAATCTATCAAGCATATGATCTAGGAAGGGAAACGGAAAATGGTCCTTCCTTGTGACTTTGTTAAGCTTACGATAGTCCATACACACTCTCCACCCGGTCACCATTCTTGTAAAAATCAACTCACTCTTATCATTGGTGACCACCGTCATACCGCCTTTCTTTGGGATACATTGAACCGGGAAAAACAACAAACTATCGAAAATTGGATAGACAACCCCGACATCCAATTACTTGGTAATCTCATTTTTAACAACCTCTTGCATGGAAAGATTGGCATTTTTCTCAAATTTTCACATAAGAGCTTTTTAAAAGTGCGTCCAGACTGCACACACAAATCGAGGAGAAATAAAATGAGGTATTTAAGGCCTCGGAACCTTGAATTGGGTTCTAAAACACGAGATGACCATTTGAGTCGTCACACTTTATCTACATGACAAAGATGACACCATGTTAAGACCCTTCATAATTTCGGTTACAGTAATTCCTTATTGCCTTTACACAGATCTCCACCACACTATAAATCTTCATTATCTTCATAATACAAATATTTAATAATGATTTTAAATAGGGAAGGGGAAAAGAACAAAAATTATTAGAGATTTTTGAGCACAATGAGAAGAGAAAAGGCAAAAAATGACCTTGTTGGCCTATGAGATATACCACCTCACATTTCACATTCCTAATTTTATATTTATATATAGATTAATCGATGGAGGTAATTTTGATTATTATACTTCAATACCAAACAAAAGGAAGGGATATTTTGTGTGGTGTCCAATTTTCGCGTACATTGATTTGTAGAAGAACCTGGTTATTCTATTCATTTCTTAGTCTACATTTGCATAATGAATAATGCAGAAAGTAAGGAACATAGGTATTTTTACGTGAAAAACACTCGGCTCAAAAGGTGAAAAACCACGACCTACTTCCCAATATAATTTTTTCCAATACTTTACTACAACTTTGGGCTAAATAATAATATTTACAAACCTCTTGTAAACCAAAGAATTAAACTCTAATCATTGTAGGAAGAAGCCACATGTTGTTGCGACTACTTTAAGTTAACTCTAACTTGAACAATACAATCCAAGTACCTGTACAAATAATTGTAAGAAAAGCTGGAAGGGACAATTGAAAAGCTCTAACTACAATTGATCTAGAATAAAAGATAGACACATAGAACATGTTCTTCTATACAGTTTATGTAGCTCCAAGTTCACACTCCCAAAACTCACTGGAATTTCTTACAAAATGCCTTGCTATTTTGCTCTCAATTCTTGCTTAACTTCAGTGTGTGTGCATCACCTGAAAAGAGAACAAAATGATACTTGTATTGTTAGTATAATAAGGATTAACTAGACCTATGATACTTTGCTCTTCCTTGCTGGAAGAGTTCTAGTTATCTTTAACTTCTAAATATTTCCAGAGTTCTAGTTATCTTTAACTTCTAAATATTTCCTTATCTTATATAGAGTTCTCTTCAAGTAAGGAGTCTTTCTCTTTATGAATTATGCAATATTTTTATTCGAGGAATAATCGTGACCTATGTACATTGTCCATGGACCTGGTTCATGTATGCGTTCCTTTGTCAATCATCATCAAAATGAAAATCGCTCAGGTAAACAAATTTCCCTTTTTGGTAATGACAAACTCGATGAGTTTTAGAAGCACGAAATGTGTTTCAACTTAGCTCAACATCAAACACAATTTCAAAATACATTCCATTTAAATTCACAAATCATCAAGGATCTGGTTTATTATGTCATAAATATCACAATCCAAAGCAAAAAAATATCGTATCTTCCCCCTTTAAATATCATCAAAAAGTTACATAATTTAGTCAAGTAACCAATTTTAACATTTATCACTCTAGGCCACTGGGCTACTTCAAATGCAATCATCGATTCAATTTTCTCTTTTCAATCTAAGGATAGTAGCCATCTAAGAAATAGAAATAAATAACTAGAGAAAAAGCAGTGAATTTCATTGATTGATAAGATCTTACCAAAAAGCATAAGAAAAAATAAAAATATATAACCATGCAAAAAAACAAACAGAAAAATCCCACTTGGGTCAGTGGTTACAAAAAATAAAAATATATTGAAGAATACAATCATTCTTCTCTGTCTCCATTTCCTGCTTAGAATTGAGAGAGTTTCTGTCAGCTTCTACTTCAGCCAACCTATTCTTTAGCTTTTGAATCTCAGCATCCTAAGCTACACTCCCCTACTTCAATGCTCTAAGCTTGATATTTGTAGGTACCTCTTGGATGAACCACGTTCTTTGGGTGTAGTTTGGACTTGATAGTCACAATCAGTTAAAATTTCGACCCTAAAGTAGTATTGACTGGTACAAACATCTCATTTCTCGAGGGCAAACTTAAGGTGGGAAAGCACAACAATAAGGATAAAGTCATAAAAAATGGTCTGAGTCATGGTGCAACAATTAACGCTATAAATGAGATGATTGTGAACCTAAGATAGTTAATTTTCTTTCTACTATCCAGACATTCCCCAGAGAACAGGTCCATGAAGGTAGAAATATACCTTCTTTCATGTTTATGCATAACCACTATGTTCAAAAATTCAAAAAGCACCTTGTGAGACGGCTTAATTTCACTTTTGTAAATGGCTCTAGTTTCTTGATCCAAGTCCCTATTAGAAAATTTCCTGGTTATGGACAGTGAGGTGGAAAGGTTTTCTAGACTAGGTCACTACTTTTATCATTATACCCTCAGCGGGTGCTAGATTCTCCCCAAGCTCTGTGTAATCAAAGCTAACCTTCCTACCCTTTACTTCGCTGGTGAACTTTCCATTATCAATATGACAGTTGGCAAAGACTTTAAGAATTTTATCCCTAGCCAACCTTCGTTCCAAATAAAGTACCATGTCCTTCCAGCCTTACTCTCCAATTTTTCCAGATGCAAAAACATTCCTTCTTCCTCCAAATAACTAATATGTCTCCCATTCAAAATAGTTCTTTCCTGGAACATTACATTATTATCCTTTTCTTCATTGTTGTCCTCTTCTTCACTTTCTTCCTCCACTATTTGAACTTCCTTGATTTCCTAGTAGGCCTAGTTCTTTTGGACAAGGTAGAGTCTTGTCCTCAACGGACTTTTTTGGAGACTTCTTCTAAGAAGTCTTTCTCTTCTTAGCACTAGGAGTCACAACATCCACTTTCTCTTCCACATCATCATCATGAAGGACAAGTTCGATCTCCTCTATCTGAATTGCCTCAATTGTCTCCACAATTTTCTTTTTTTCCTATGCAGCAACTTTCTTGGTACTCTCATATAAGGCATTTTGCAAGTTATCCTAACTCTGTTTCTTCTGGATCCTTGAATTTATTCTTTTTATGTGAGGAGTCTTTACAGGGATAGAAGATAGAGTTTTTATTTTCTTTCCACCCACTGCCTTTCAAGGAATTTTAAACCCTACCCTCATTTTCTTTTTTGGATTGTAGATATCAGAAACTTTCTATAGCAATAATGGAGGGGTTCCTTTCTAGATGGAACAAGTTCTTGGAACTTTTTTCTCAATCAAAGCAGCCCTTCTGCTACAGTAGAATCCCCAGAACCACTACCCCCAATTTTCATACTTTTTTCCCTATCAACAGTCTCCTCACTCCATGGCACCATTGCTCATGTCTATTCATTCAAACCAAAAAGAGTGGGTGAAGAGGATCCAACAAATTTTTCTTATTCCTTTAAATCTACTTCAATACCCTTACTCTCTTTTTCCCTTTCCCTTTTTTTTTACCACCAATTTTTTTCTGACTTAGCAGTTTCCACCCTAACAATAGAACCAACCAGTACAAACATATTTTCTAGATTATCAGCAATTTTAGAAGTTCTTAAACTAGAAGTTACCTTATCAATTTCAGATAAAACTGGTTCTCCCCCCTCAGTCGCAGACTTGAAGGACTCATCAGATTTTTAGGGTTCTTCTGCTTGACTAGCCTGCAATCTCTTATTTAATTTACTGGCATGTTTTGTACTAGCTACTATTTTTGGTGCAAGCATTTTGATATGCTTTTTTTTGGGGTTTGGGTTGTTGAAGGTGTGGTTTAATGTTGTTTTAGTGGTGAAGAAGGGTTCTCAAAGTTCTTAGAATTTTCAGACACATTTGCCATTTGATCAGTCCAGGATAGATGAAGAATTTTAAAAGAGGTTTATGGTATAGCAATTTTGATCTTTAGAAAGTGAGAGATAAGGGAAGAGGATAGGGTCATATCAATTTCAAGATTGAATGGTTGAGTTTATAATGGCAGCTTTTTGGATGTTAGAAATCGAATCAACTTGGAATATCAGTTGGAAGAGACGTTGGAATCTTCCTAAAAAATTTAGGCAATTATGGCGCGTGGGTCTCTTAGTGGAAATTGTTCATTTATAGCTGATTTGTTCCAAATGAGATTGGGATAAAGTGGTACTCTTTTTAGATCATGACCAATATGCAGTTATTTCAAATTATGTGGAGTGTACAATACATGTCTTATTATATCGATGAACAATGTTCTTTACTAAAAGTTCTCTTGTGTAAGACTAAATTTTTCAAAAAAATAGGGCAATGTCATTAGACGTCAGTGAGGTAATTTTAGAACATGGAACAATACTGTACTAATAAAGTATGAGACTGTGTAAAATATAATCTAATTATTTACAAAATGTATAAATTATCTAACCAACCATTGAGTTGGATCTGGTTTCTTTTAGGTGATCCTAATTATCCTGAATTTTAACATGTACCTTTAAAGTGATCCCTACTCAAAGCTTTTGTGAATATGTCAGCTATTTACTTATCAGTAGTATACAATTCCACATTGATCAAGCCCTTTCCAAAGTTATCCCTCTAAAAAAATATCTAACATCTATGTGTTTAGTTCTGTTGTGAAGGGCCAAAATTATTGTAACGACCCAATTGGTCGTTTAGAGCAATTGCTTTCGGTTCAGCAGTTTGAGGTTATGAGCAGCTTCATATTATATGTATTGACTTGCGTGCGCAGTCCGGTCGTGAAACCAGAAAGCTTTTATGTGAAAATATGAAATATATAGTAATTTCTAGAGTTAAAATTTAGTTTTTAGTTGACTTTGGTCAATATTTTTTTGTAAACTGACCTACATATGTGATCCAACGAGCCCAAGAGGTCCATGGTAAAATATGGGACTTGGGCGTACGCCCGAAATTAAATTTCGAGGTCTGTAGTCTTAGAAAATAATTTTTGAAGAAAATTATTGTGCTGGTTTTTAAAGGAAATAAAGAAAAAAATTAATGTTTGAACTGGTTGGTATTGGGCCCGTATTTTGGTTCCAGAGCCCGGTACAAGTTTTTTATGATATTTAAGTTCTATCCGTAAAATTTGGTGAGAACCAAAATTGATTTGATGTGATTTGGACGTCCGGTTGAAAAATTAGAAAATTTGAGTGTCCATGAGAAAATGTAACGACCCGACCGGTCGTTTTGAGAAATTAAGCTCCGTTCAGCGGCTTAAGGTGTGGAACAGCTTTGGAATATGAGTATCGACTTGCGTGCATGAGGAATTCGGCTTTCGGATGGTTTAGAGTCAAATTGGAATAAGGAACCTTATTTTTGAATTTTGAACGGTGAAAAGCTGACCGGAATTTGATTTTTTGGTAGCCGACCTCGGAATGGGTCGTGGATAATCTCAACAGCTTCGTATGGTGATTTTGGACTTAGGCGCAAGTCCGGATTCAGATTTGGAGGTCCGTAGAGTGAATTGAGGCATTTTGGCGTAAATTGAAAAAAGTTGAAGAAATGAAGAGGTTTGACCCACAGTTGACTATTGTGATATCGGGATCGGAATGCAATTCCGAGAATTGGATTAGATCTTTTATGTCATTATGGACTTGTCTGCAAAATTTAGCGTAATTCCGAGTTGAATTGATGGGTTTCGATATGAGATTCGATAATTGAAGATTTGGAAGTTCATAAGCTTGAGTTTTAGTTTGATTCATCCTTTAGATGTTGTTTTATGTGATTTGAAACTTCGAGTGAGTCTGTGTTAGGTTATATGACTTTTGTGTGTGATTAGACGGGGTCCCGGGAGCCTCGGGTGAGTTTCGTATAGGTTTAGGCTATGTTGTTCTTGTTTTTGGATGCTTTGTCGTCGTTTTTTCAAGCAAAAATGATACCACATTGAGCAAATGAGATCCAAATTCAGTTTCGTTTGAGCCATTAGATCCGTGTCGAAATTACGGAGCCATAGGAAAAAGAATCATCTAATTTGGACATCGTATGAGGAAGTTATGCTCATTTCCGTGTCGGGAAAATTGCTAATTTCTTGTGTGTTCGCAAATGCGAACTTGTTTATCGCATTTGCGATGCCCGTTTCGCAAATGCGAACTACTTGTCACAAATGCGACTTCTGCCAGCCCTGTTTTGTTTGCAATTTCCAAGGATCCGCAATTGCGAACTCTGGGTTGCAAATGCGACATCTAAGGCTTGCTAAGTGAGGTTTTTGACGGGATATTCACCCATTTATCAATTTTCTCAAACCCCATACCTCCATAGACGATTTTCCAAAGACCCAAACTTCTCCAAATCATTGGGTAAGTGTCTCTAATCCTTTTTCAACTATATTTAGTCACTATATCTTAGATTTAACATCAAATTCATGAGAAACTAAAGGAAATTTTGGGAAAAATTGTGAAATCTTTCAAAAATCTAAAATGATGATTTGAATGACCAAATGGTATCGGAATTAGAAAATCTTTGGATGGGTGAACTTGTAGTGGAATGGGTGTTCGGTTTTTATAAATTTTGTCGAGTTCTGAGGTGCGGGCCCGGGGAGTTTGACTTTTGTTGACTTTTTGCAAATTGTATAAGAATCATAGTTTTGTCAATTGAAATTATTTTCTCTTGCATTGTTTGATGTATTAAAGTTGTTTTTGGCTAGATTGAGCCAAAAATTGATTAATTGGTAACGGAAAAGGTAAATTGAGTATTGAATTGGCCGGATTGAGGTAAGTATCTTTCCTAACCTTTTGTGGGGGACTTCCCCTTAGAATTTGAGTCTTCTCTGTTGATTGTATTCCATGTACGTGTGGTGACGAGTGTGTGCTCGAGTTTATTGTGGTAAATTGTCCCTTTTAGGCTCTTAGACCTTTGTAATCACTGAGTATGAAGTTATTCTTGATATGATTGAGTTCCCTGTTATTAGTTTCACCTCTACATGTATTACTTAAAATTAATTTGCCCTTTTGGTTTATTCTTGTTGCCTAATTGACTTTTACTTGTTTAACTGAAGACTTTTACCCTTATATAGTCACGTTATCTTTCTTAACTGCTTGTCTTAAATTGGAAATCATTATTTCTACCTCTCATGTAATTAATTGGCCCTAATTGAAAAGAAGTTAGATATTCTATGCTTAGTTGATATTTCCTTACTTGAGATTATGTGATTTATGTTAACTCCCTTGTTGTTGAATTACGTATTATGGAATCGTTGCTTCGTAGTATTTTCTCCCTTGTTGATTTATTTTTATTGCACTTAGTATTTCTTTGTTACGGTTATTCCTTGTGAGTTAGTTGTACTGTCTTTTAGTGAACGAAAGTACCTGAGTTGATTCCCTTGCCTTGTTCTCGTATATATATAGTCATTTGTTGTGTTGTACTTGAGATGGTGGTGCATGAGGTTTCTGCCGTGCGGATCTTGATATTGTGATGCATGAGGTCTCTACCGTGCAGATGTTGTTGAGGGGTTGCACGAGGTTTTTGTCATGCTATTGTTTCTATTGATGTTTTGCACATGCGGCGTAATAAGGCGGGATATGTTATATCCTTATATGTGGGTTGCACATGTGGCAAAATAAGGTGGGAAAATTGTGATGCACGTGTGGCGAAATAAGGTGGGAAAATTGTTATGCACGTGTGGAGAAATAAGGCGGTGCTTATTATGTTATTATTTGCACACGTGGAGAAAGAAGGTGGGCTATGTCAGGGGTTGATTGAAATAAATTGTGACGGCCTGTTGAGGCATTCCTATCTTGTTTATTATTCTGATTGTGGATTGCTTACCTGTACGAGCTTTATCGCTCGAAAGTTGTGAGGAATCATCGCACATGCGGTTCGTTCTCCTTTTTATGTTTACTAGTTGGTAGAATTCTTGTTAAGACACTTCCACAAGCATACACGTAATTGAACACTCCTATTAGAGGTGAATTCCTCCTGATTTTGCTAAGGGTGGAGGTACGCCCTCGTTTATCTATTATACATGTGAGAGTGGCCCTAGTTAGCCAGTTAGTTTTCAGTATGACCGTGAGATTTGATGGGCACAAGATGCCAAGTGTTAGATTTCAGATGCTGCGTTTCGTGAGTCGTGGTTTGTCTGAGATTTGTGAAAATTTGTGGAAAGAGTTGAATAAGACCTTATGTGATCATCATTATAGGATATGAGTTATTGACTTGTCTTCCCCTTGCTGTGTTGTGACCTTAGGATTTGGATTATGATTCTGCCGTCATTTTGTATCATCATTTGTTATATTCTTGTTGTTACTTGTTGCCCTTTTCCTTTATTGTGAGTTGTAGCATTCTACTCATTCATGCAGTATTTACATATTTATAACTCGTTCCCATTATTTCTACGAGTATACTGTTTATTGACCGGTAGGTGTCTTGACTGTTCCTCGTCACTACTCTACCGAGGTTAGCCTTGAAACTTACTGGGCACCACCGTGGTGTGCTCATGCTACTCTTCTGCATATTTTTGTTCTGCAGATACAGTTACCCCCATTCCGTTCTGTCAGCTTTGGAAAGAGGCGTATCGGTAGAGACTTCAAGGTATATCTGCTACGTTAGCAGACCGAGGAGTCCCTTTCCAGCTTTCTATAATAAGTATAGCTCTTTCAGTATTTCTCCTTTGTATAGATATTCTTGAGTCAGAGCCTCTTATGTATCTCTTCGCTTGTGATTTGTGAGATTCCTGGTTTTGGAAATTTTTGTTAGTTTTGAGAGTTGATATTCTATGTGCCAGGCGACACCTTAAACACTGATTTATTTTACCAGTTCAGTTTTAATTATTTCTTCTGCAATTTGGTTTATATTCCGCATTGTTAGGCTTACCTAGTTGTATGGACTAGGTGCCGTCACGACATGTTCACGGAGGGCAAACTTGGGTCGTGACAAGTTGGTATCAGAGCTCTAGGTTCATAGGAGTCACAAATCACAAGCTGGTTTATTAGAGTCTCATGGATCGGTACGGAGATGTCTGTACTTATCTGCGAGAGGCTGTGTAACCATTAGGAAAATTCCACTTCATTTGATTTCCCTGGCATGCGAGATTTTGACCTTTACAATTCTAAACCTCTGTCTTCTACTCTTTCACAGATGGTGAGGACACGTACTACCCGAGGTGATCAGGCAGTTGTGCCCCTTGCTGCAGCTGTCGCAGATCGGGACTAGGGTAGAGTTCAAGGACGCACGCGTGGTACAGCGAGAGCACCTGCGCGAGCGGCCGCCGAGGTACCACCAGCAGATCTAGCCGGAGTCCAGGCACCTGACACACCCACTGCCACAACTACTCCAGCCCTTCAGGAGACTTTGGCACAGTTCATGAGTATGTACACCACTTTGGCTCAGGCAGGATTGCATCCCCTTGCTGCAGCCACATCCCAGGCCGGGGGAGGAGCACAGACTCCCCCCGCCCACACCCCTGAGTAGCGAGCGCATGTTGAATAGGTTCCCGAGATTATTCCTGCATCGCCTGTAGCACCAGTTCAGCCCGAGGGCATGACAGCGGCTTCCGAGCAGGAGCAGATGAGACTAGAGAGGTTCAAGAAGTATGATCCTCTGGTGTTTAGTGGATTAGCATCAGACGATGCCTTGGGGTTTCTTGATGAGTGTTACCACATTCTCCGTACTATGGGTATCTTTGGATCGAGCGGGGTTTCTTTCACTACTTTCCAGCTTCGAGGAGCTGCCTATGATTGGTGGCACACCTATGAGTTAGACAACCCAGATGAGGCAGCTTCTCTGACTTAGACCCAGTTTTTAGATATGTTTCTGCGAAAGTTTGTTCCTCAGATCCTTAGGGATGCATGGCGCATGGAGTTTGAGCATTTGTGACAAAGTGCTATTACCGTCTCGGAGTATGCTGTCCGTTACACCAGTTTGGCTAGACAGGCCTCGGCCTTGGTTTCTACTATTCGCGAGAAGGTTCGCCGGTTCATTGAGGGACTCATTCCCAGCATCAGGTCTAGTATGGCTCGTGAGTTAGAGATGGATATTCCATATCAGTAGGTGGTGAACATTGCTAGGAGAATAGAGGGTATGTGTGCTAGAGATAAAGAGGGCAGACAGGGTCATGAGAGAGAGAGAGCAGACGAGATCAAGAGAGAGAGTTTGAGGAGGCGAGGAGGCCTCATAGACCAGTGAGATATACTGGCCCTTATTTTGGAGGCAGGGTGCATCATGGTAGAGGTTTTACGGGTCAGCCAGTTCAGTTCGTGCTTTAGGCTTTGCATGGTGACTCAGGTTTTCATGGGTCTCGGAGTACCTGTACCGCACACTTCCCACTGCCTCGTCAGCAGAGAGGGTGCTTTGAGTGTGGAGATACTAGCCATATGGTGAGATATTGTCCCAGACTTCAGACCGATGTGTCACAACGAGGTATTCAGGCAGGTACAGGGCAACAAAGAGGGGGAGGGCTGGCTCGTTGATGTGTTTCATATAGTAGGTTTGAGGCTGGTGCGCCAGCTAATGTCATTCAGGTACGAATTTAGTTTGTTATAGAGGGGCACTATCTGTAGTTCATCACAGTTCTGCTAATCGGGGCGAGTTTTCTTGTTTATTGTTCCATTTATGGGAGCGCTTCATGATTTGCACTCTATCTATGTGATTATCCTGTTAGGAGGTTCTATGAGTGATAGCCGTGTCTATCGTCTATTTCTAGTCATTGTCAAGAGCTATGAGGCTAGTAGTAAATTCCTGTTGTCTGTTTTGGTAGGTTTGATGTAACTTCTGAGTATTCTTGGTTACAAGGTGTGATTTCTATGCTCCACCAGTGTGGGAGCCAGTTTGTGTTGTGAATTGTAGATGGAATTGATCTAGTGAGAGTCTCTATATGGGTTGATGCGTGCCCTACTTGTGATTCAGTGTTGAGGGCGGGACCGTCGTGATTTCAGGTGATTTGATATGTTGAGACCGGGCTGTGTACTGTGGTGAGGTTTATATCAGTATAAGATCCTTGTGAGTCTTTTATATGTTTCATTCCTTCTTGTTAGATGTTTGTAGATTAGTGTTTTACAAAATTTGTGCTAGTTTGACTTGTTTGATAGTTCCATTATGTGTTTTTTTTCCCCTTCCCATATTCGTTCATTTTTGTTCTATGCTTCTTGAGTTTTAGCTTGTGGGGTGTGTGCCCGTTGATATTGGCTGAGATTTGTTTATTCGGATGTTTGTTATGTGGTTTTCGTGGTTATTGTATCATCGCCAGTGTTTTGGAGGTTTGAAAAGAGTTCCTATTGAATATGAGGCTTATGGCCGGTGCGGATTTGATCTCAGGCAAGTATTGCTACCAAAAATGTTATTGTGGGCCTATGTGTGATGTGTCATGTTGTGTGGTGTGTTTGCTTGAATTGCAGTAGCTGAATGAGACTAATATCGGATTTGGATGTAGGATCGGGTCTTTTGGAAAGGGACGGAAGGTGAGAATTCTGGCTTGAAGGCTTTTTGGTATTGGTAGAGAGGCTAAATTTCAGTTGAGTTGGTTTCGTCATGCTTATGTAGAGTGGGGTGACATGGGGTCACCCGCGGGTGTATGTTGGAAATGCGCACTAAGTGACTTGAGGACTTTGAGGCGAATCTTAGAATGTTCAAGGACGAACGTTGGTTTTAAGAGTGGGAGGATGTAACGACGTGACCGGTCGTTTTGAGAAATTAAGCTCCGTGCAGCGACATAAGGTCTGGAACAACTTTGGAATATGAGTATCGACTTGCGAGCATGGTGGAATTTAGCTTTTGAATGGTTTAGAGTCAAATTGGAAGAAGGAACCTTGTTTTGGATGTTTGAACGGTGAAAAGCTGACCGGAATTGGACTTTTGGGTAAACAACTCCAGAATGGGTCATGGATGATCTCAACAGCTTCGTATGGTGATTTTGGACTTAGGCGTACGTCCGGATTCAGATTTGGAGGTCCGTAGAGTGAATTGAGGCATTTTGGCGAAAATTGAAAAAAGTTGAAGAAATGAAGAGGTTTGACCAACAGTAGACTTTTGTGATATCGAGGTCAGAATGCAATTTCGAGAATTGGAGAAGCTCCGTTATTTCATTTTGGACTTGTCTGCAAAATTTAGCGTAATTCCGAGTTGAATTGATGGGTTTCGATATGAGATTCGATAATTAAAGATTTGGAAGTTCATAAGCTTGATTTTTAGTTTGATTCGTCCTTTCGATGTTGTTTTATGTGATTTGAAACTTCATGCGAGTCTGTGTTAGGTGATATGACTTGTGTGTGTGATTAGACGGGGTCCCGGGAGCCTCGAGTGAGTTTCTGATAGGTTTAGGCTATGTTGCGCTTGTTTTTGGATGCTTTGTCGTCGTTTCTTCAAGAAAAAATGATACCACATTGAGCAAATGAGATCCAAATTAAGTTTTGTTTGAACCATTAGACACCTGTATCGAAATTACAGAGCCATAGGAAAAAGAATCATCAAATTTGGACATCGTATGAAGAAGTTATGCTCATTTCTGTGTCGGGAAAACTGCTAATTTCTTGTGTGTTCGCAAATGCGAACTTTTTTATCGCATTTGCGATGCCCGTCTCGCAAATGCGAACTATTTATCGCAAATGCGACTTCTGCCAGCCCTGTTTTGTTTGCAATTTCCAAGGGCTAGCAATTGCAAACTCTGGGTTGCAAATGCAACATCTGAAGCCTGCTAAGTGAGGTTTCTGACGGGATTTTCACCCATTTTTCAATTTTCTCAAATCCTAAACCTCTATAGGCGATTTTCCAAAGACCCAAACTTCTCCAAATCATTGGGTAATTGTCTCTAATCCTTTTCCAACTATATTTTGTGATTATATCTTAGATTTAACATCAAATTCATGAGAATCTAAAGGAAAATTTGGGAAAAATTGTGAAATCTTTCAAAAATGTAAAATGATGATTTGAATGACCAAATGGCATCGGAATTAGATAATTTTTGGATGGGTGAACTTGTAGTGAAATGGGTGTTCGGTTTTTATAAATTTTGTCGGGTTCCGAGGTGCGGGCCTGGGGAGTTGACTTTTTGCAAGTTGTATAAGAATCATAGTTTTGTCAATTGAAATTATTTTCTCTTGCATTGTTTGATGTATTCAAGTTGCTTTTTGGCTAGATTGAGCCAAGCATTGATTAATTGGTAAACAAAAAGCTAAATTGAGTATTGAATTGGCCAGATTGAGGTAAGTATATTCCTAACCTTTTTGTGGGGGACTTCCCCTTAGGACTTGAGTCTTCTCTGTTGATTGTATTCCGTGTACGTGTGGTGACGAGTGTGTGCTTGGATTTACTGTGGTAAATTGTCCCTTTTAGGCTCTTAGACCTTTGTAATCACTGAGCATGAAGTTATTCTTTATACGATTGAGTTCCCTGTTATTAGTTTCACCTCTACATGTCTTACTTGAAATTTATTTGCCCTTTTGGTTTGTTCTTGTTGCCTAATTGACTTTGACTTGTTTAACTGAAGACATTTACCCTTATATAGTCACGTTATCTTTCCTAACCGCTTGTCTTAAATTGGAAATCATTATTTCTACCTCTTATGTAATTAATTGGCACCGATTGTAAAAAAGTTAGATATCCTATGCTTAGTTGATATTTCCTTACTTGAGATTATGTGATTTATGTTAACTCCCTTGTTGTTGAATTACATATTATGGAATCGTTGCTTCGTAGTATTTTCTCCCTTGTTGAGTTGTTCTCGTTGCGCTTAGTATTTCTCTGTTACGGTTATTCCTTGTGAGTTAGTTGTACCGTCATTTGGTGAACGGAAGTACCTGAGTTGATTCCCTTGCCTTGTTCTGGTATATATATTGTCATTTGTTGTGTTGTACTTGAGATGGTTGTGCACGAGGTTTCTGCCGTGCGGATGTTGATATTGTGATGCACGAGGTCTCTACCGTGCGGATGTTGTTGAGGGGTTGCACGAGGTCTTCGTCATGCTATTGTTTCTATTGATGTTTCGCACATGCGGCGTAATAGGGCGGGATATGTTATATGGCTATATGTGGGTTGAGCATGTGGCAGAATAAGGTGGGAAAATTTTGATGCACGTGTGGCAAAATAAGGCGGTGCTTATTATGTTATTATTTGCACACATGGCGAAATAAGGTGGGCTATGTAAAGGGTTGATTGAAATGAATTGTGACGGACTGTGGAGGCATTCCTATCTTGTTTACTATTTTGATTGTTGATTGCTTACCTGTACGAGCTTTATCGCTCGGAAGTTGTGAGGAATCATCGCACGTACGGTTCGTTCTCCGTTTCATGTTTACTAGTTGATAGAATTCTTGTTAAGACACTTCCACAAGCATACACGTAATTGAACACTCCTAATAAAGGTGAATTCCTCCTGATTTTGCTAAGGGTGGAGGTACGCCCTTGTTTATCTATTATACATGTGAGAGTGGTCCTAGTTAGCCAGTTAGTTGTCAGTATGACCGTGAGATTTGATGGGGCACAAGATGCCAAGTGTTAGATTTCAGATGATGGGTTTCGTGAGTCATGGTTTGTCCGAGATTTGGGATAAATTGAGAAAAGAGTTGAATAAGACCTTATGTGATCATCATTATAGGATATGAGTTATTGACTTGTCTTCCCCTTGCTGTGTTGTAACCTAAGGATTTGGATTATGATTCTGCCGTCATTTCGTATCATCATTTATTATATTCTTATTGTTACTTGTTGCCCTTTTCCTTTATTGTGAGTTGTAGCATTTTACTCATTCATGCAGTATTTACATATTTATAAATCGTTCCCATTATTTTTACGAGTATACTGTTTATGGACCGGTAGGTGTCTTGACTGTTCCTCGTCGCCACTCCACCGAGGTTAGTCTTGATACTTACTGGGCACCGCCGTGGTGTGCTCATGCTACTCTTCTACACATTTTTGTTGTGCAGATACAGGTACCCCCATTCAGTTATGTCAGCCTTGGAAGGAGGCGTATCGGTAGAGACTTCGAGGTATATATGCTACGTTCGCAGACCGAGGAGTCCCTTTCCAGCTTTCTGTAATAAGTATAGCTCTTTCAGTATTTCTCCTTTGTATAGATATTCTTGAGTCAGAGCCTGTTATGTATCCCTTAGCTTGTGATTTGTGAGATTCCGGGTTTTGGGAATTTTTGTTAGTTTCGAGAGTTGTTATTGTATGTGCCAGGCGGCACCTTAAGCACTGATTTATTTTACTAGTTCAGTTTTAATTATTTCTTCCGCAATTTGGTTCATATTCCGCTTTGTTAGTCTTACCTAGTCGTATGGACTAGGTGCCGTCACGACATGTTCACGGAGGGCGAACTATGGTCGTGACAGAAAATCATGAGTTTTTAGGTTAAATTCATAGCTTTTGATGTTATTTTGATGATTTTATCTCACGAGCAAGTCCGTATGATATTTTTTGACTTACGTGCATGTTTTGTTTGGAGCCTCGATGGCTTGGGTGAGTTTCGAATAGGTTTAGGCTATGTTGCGCTTGTTTTTGGATGCTTCATCATCGTTTCTTCAAGCGAAAATAATACCACATTAATAAAATGACATCCATATTTAGTTTGGTTTGAGCCACTATATCCATTTTGACTTTACAAAGCAATAGGAAAAAAAGAATCATCGAATTTGGAAATCGTATGAGGAAGTTATGTTTATTTTCGTGTTGGAAAAAATTGCTAGTTTCTAGTATGTTCGCAAATGCGAACTTGTTAATCGCATTTGCGATGCCCAGTTCGCAAATGCGACTTTTTCCAACCCTGCTTTAATCGCAATAATCAAGTCGCAAATGCGATACCTGAGGCCTGTAGAGTGAGGTTTTTGACGAGATTTTCGCCCATTTTTTAATTTTCTCAAACCCTAAACCTCCATGGGTGATTTCCACAAACCCAAACTTCTCAAAATCATTGGGCAAGTGTCTCTAATCAATTTCCAACTATATTTTGTGAGGACATCTTAGATTTAACATCAAATTCATAAGAATCTAAAGGAAAATTTGGGGATAATTGTGAAATCTTTCAAAAATATAAAATGATGATTTGAATGACCAAATGGTATCACAATTAGATAAATTTTGTATGGGTGAACTCGTAGCCAAATGGGTGTTCAATTTTTGTATATTTTGTCGGGTTCCTAGGTGCGGGCATGGAGAGTTTACTTTTGTTTGACTTTTTTTCAAATTGTATAAGAATTATACTTTTGTCAATTGAAACTTTTTTCTCTTGCATTGTTTGATATATTCAAGTTGTTTTTGGCTAGATTGAGCCGATCGTTGATGAATTGGTAAACAAAAAGCTAAATTGAGCATTGAATTCGCTGTATTGAGGTAAGTATCTTGCCTAACCTTGTGTGGGTAACTTCCCCTTAGGATTTGAGTCTTATATGTTGATTGTAGTTCATGTACGCGAGGGACAAGTTAGTATTCAAAATTATGTGTGGGAAATTGGCATTTTAGGGTTCTTACGTCTTTACATTCGTTATGTATGAACATGTTCTTGATATGGTTGAGTTCCTATTTACTAATTTCACCTCTACATGCTTCATTGGAATTAATTGCTTCATGATTCACTCTTATTGCCTAGTTGACTCCTATTTGACTTTACTGAAGAGTTTTGTCTCTCCTATTGTCATGTTAGATTTTCATAACTGCTTGTCTTATTTGAGAATTATTATTGCTCCTGAAAATTAATTAGTCTTAAGTGAAGCTAAGATCATTTTTCCTAAATTGAATTGTTGAATATCCTTGTAATTTTCCAACCTTACAAATGGGTTTAGATAATCTACATCCTAGTTGACTTGCCTTTATTTGGGGCGACGTGACTCGTGTTGAGGTTCTTATTATTGACTTGTATACTGTGGGATCGTTGCTATATGTTAGTTTTTCCACTATTGAACTGTTCCCTTTATGCCAACATTCTTTTCTGTGGTTATTCCTTATGAACTGGTTCTACTGTTGCCTTATGATTTATAGTCCTTGAGTTGATTTATTTGTCTTATCTTGTATTATTGTCATTGTTGCTGTTATATATTGTGCGGTGATGTTCGAACTTTCTGTTGTAATGTAATTGTTGATTCTGTTGGTTGCGTTGTGTATTTTATTTGGGACTACGAGACGATATCCCGAGAGATCCCCCCCACATGTTTACTTTGGGACTACGAATTTGGTATTTTAGGAGATCTCCCTGCACATTTATGATTGGAACTACGGGAATGCACCCGGTAGATTCCCCAGTACTGGGTATTTACATTTAGGACTACAGATTGGTATTCCGGGAGATCTCCCTGCACATTTATGATTGGGACTATGGTACAACACCCGACAGATTCTCCTATACTAAATATCTACTTTTTGAGTACAGATTTGTATTCCCGGGGATCCTCCTGCACATTTATGATTTGGACTACGGGACGATATCCCGGGAAATCCTCTGCATATTTATTTTGGGGACGTATTCTTGGAGATCCCCCTGTATTGTATAACGAATTCAGGGCTACGAGACGGGACCTGGTAGATTCCCATGTTGATATATTTATGTTCGGAGCTATTAATCTTCTATACTTAGGTGTCACATGGTGACCTATACTCGAAGTATATTTACTTAAAAAGTTGTATTTGATAAGCATTCATCTTGAAGAGATTATGTTTGAAAGACATTTATTTAAAGGGTATATTTGAAAAGCAACTATCTTGAGAGAATTATGTTTGAAGAATCTTTAGTTGTAAAGTTTATATTCAAAATAAGTATATTTTTTTAAAGAATTTTTCCCAATTAGAAAGGACTATATTTAAAGGTTTCAATATAGAAATTAATGGGTGAAAGCTTATACTTGAAGGATTGGACTAAAATATTGGGGTTGTTGGCTAAGGCCCAACGTGGAGATTATTGCAGTGCTAAGTTACTAATTGCCCTTACTGTACTGAAACTTTCGGATTTTAGCTATGATTTCGTCCATCCTTCTGCGTCGTTATTATAATGTTCCATTGCTACTTATTGTTTTCATTCCTTGTTGTAATTACTTTACTGTTAGCCATACTGTGTAGTTTTTATATGTAGACATCATATCCTGTTGTTTTTATACTCACCTTTATTCAGTTTATTAGACCAGCAGGTGTCATGACTGTTCCTCGTCACTACTCCATTGAGATTAGTCTTGACATTTACTGGGCACCGCTATGGTGTGTTCATACTACATATCTGTACATTTTTTGTATAGATCCAGGCATTGCTCATTAGTAGTTAGGCTGGTCATTACTGAGAAGACTCAAGGTAAACCTATTCCTGCATTCACAGGCTTCGGAGTCACCTTCCTATTTCATATCCACATTGTTTTACTTATCTTCAAACAATTGTATTTAGAAGTTGTGGTAAACTCTGTAGAGTTTATGACTTGTACGATCAGTTTTGGGAATTATAATTTTTCAGAGTTATGTAATTTGAAGTTAGTGAATATCAATGTTAATTTTGTAAATTTTAGGCTTACCTAGTTTAGAGATTAGGTGACATCACGACTCCTTCGAATCAATTTTGGGTCGTGACAAATTTGTATCAACGCTCTGGGTTCATAGGTGTTATGAGTCATAACCAGGTTTAACAAACTCTTGCGGATCGGTATAGAGACATCCATACTAATCTTCGAGTGGCTACAGAACTATTAGGATAATCTCACATTCTTCATTCATTATCGTGCGATGTTGATTTAGCTCGAAGCATATAACTTATGTTCCTTTACATCCACTTGTGTGTAGTATTACGCTTTTGGTGTTCGCTATGCGCAAGTGGTTCGTGATGCTACAGACAGGCTACGAGGGAGTCAGGGATGCTCAACTATTTTCTCAACGTGTTTTCAAGACTGGAGATATAGAGGTATTAAGAGATTATTCAGTTGTTTATATAGAGGCGCAACAGAAGTTATGTGGATGTTGATTGAGGATAGTTAGCGGTATTCGAGTACTTTGTGATTTGTGTTGTACGAGCTATGAAAGTTAGCTTTATGGATCATCGACGTTGTTTGCTATGGCTTCACGCTAAGTGGAGGAGTCCATCAGCAACATTCAGATTGCATAGTCGGACTTGTGTCAGTTTTCGCTTGAGGTATATATATGTGTGGTGTTGGTAGGTTCCTATAATTTGTATATGACTAAGGTCTGAGATCTTGCACGGGACGATGTTGGGACTTTGATTGGGATTATTTCATATTGACTATCCGAAGAAATGGGTCAACTCTGTGGTGTTAGGTCAGCATAGTGATCAAGTGATTGGTCCTCTGAAGAGGAATTCTCTACTGGTATTTATGGATGCAGTGGATTGGACGGTTTGTATAACTCGGCTAAGTTGGGGAGGTGAAGTCCAGATGGCTTATTTGCATGGGGGAGGATCTCGGAGGGTTCTTGATTGTTTGGCTATGGCTTGAGTTGGGTGTCTACTATGGGCGTAAGAAATATTTGGTACGGCTTTCTGTTCAATAGGCATCAGAAATTAATGGGGTGTTGACATTGTTGGCTATCATATATGATGAGTGTGCATTTGGAAAAGGACCTTGAGGTTCGGTTTGTGGGTGCATGGCTGGTAGCATGGTGATTATTGGGTTTCGAGGCTTTTGAGGTTCATATTTTGTTATGCGGCCAGAAACTCTATATGAGTGCTTCAGCAGAATGATAGTGTGTAAGTGTTATATCAGCCATTTGATTTGCGTAGTGGAGTTTGAGTATGGAAGTTTTGGTATTCTCAAGGTTTTAGGCTAGATGCCATGATATGTGCACCACTTCCTGCTGGAGGATTATGAAGAAGCGTAGAGAATAAGGTAATTATAGCATGCATGATTGATAGGTCGCTGTGGTTTTTTCGAAAGGATATTTAAATTTTTGGAAATAAGCAGGATTTAGGTCGGGGGCTATTTGAAAGCTCAATGAGAATATGTATCTTGTATAATGTCAAATTTGAGCGCTCCTGTGAGATTGTCATTGTGGTTATGTAACCGGGAAAAATGGATATTATTTGTGCCTGTAGCCTATGTTACGTGCTACTCTTTTATGCTGTGTTAGGCAGTGAGGTTGTATGATTATTCCTCACGCATGTTGTAATTCTGTTCAGGCCTTATGGCGATGCGGGCAAGATAACCCTCGTGATGTTGATTTTTTCATTGCACCTTAGTTGTGCTTGTTTCTTTCATGTTCTAGCACTTTTATTTATTTTCCCACAGTTTTATTTGTTCACTATATTTTACTTGATATCAGTATTTATATGTTCAGTGAGCCCGAGCATTTTCTCTTGATGATTTTTTGGGAGCGGGCTACATGTTGTAGCGGATGTTATGTGAGATACACTTTTCTTGTATTTATTTGGTGTTGTGTCTTCCCTCTGTGGGACAATTTGATGAAAATCCTATACTTTTGTTGTCACACATATTTTACTTGTTAGATAATTCTTCTACTTTTATTTTCTTTATTTGTGCTGCATAATTGAGTTATTGCTGATTTGGTGTACTAATTATGTTGTGTAAGAATCTATGTGGTTCCGTAATGAGTTGTTAGTTGGATTGCTTGTATTGGCTGAGATGAGGTTCTTAGACCTGAGTTTATTGCTATGGTATTGGGGGTGGGGAGTGTTTGGAAGTGAGAGGGTGTTTCTGCTAAGATTTGGGTAATGGCCCTTGGCGGGCGGGAGAGCTGCGTGACTTATTAACTTCATGGGCGGCTATGAAGTTCCACACATCTCTTCATCACGGGTAGTATTGTGGAAGTCTGAAACAAGGTTGTATTCAATGAGAAATATATTGCCGGCATCCAAGATGTTATTTGAGCAGCTATGGTGGTTAAAGTTTATTGCTTCGAGTATGTTAGTTGTGTGAAACAGCATGTGATTGTATTCTAGATTGGAATTTTTGGCTCGGTTCAACTTGTTTGGGTGTGTTCAGTGTGACGATGTGGAATTTGGGTCGTATGATGAATTTTGGATGTTTTGGTTTGGGTCTTGTTCTAAGGTTATGGACTAAGGAGGAGATGAGACCTTTAGTTAAGTTGCATTGTCAGTTCTGCATAGGTTGGATAATAGGGAATCACCCCTGGGTATATGTATGAGGAGCTCATGCAGTGGTTTAATGGCTTTAGAATGACTCCGGGCACGTTCGAGGATGAACGTATGTTTAACTACAGGAGGATGTAATGACCCAACTAGTCATTTTGAGCAATTGCGTCTGGTTCAGCAGTTTAAGCTCACGAGCAGCTTCATATTATGTGTATCGACTTGCGTGCGCAATCCAGTCGTGAAACCGGGAAGTTTTTATGTGAAAATAAGAAATATATAGTAATTTTTAGAGTTAAAATATGGTTTTTAGTTGATTTTGGTCAATATTTTTGGTAAACGGACCCGGATCTGTATCCCGATGATCCCGGAGAGATTCAACGTAAAATATGGGACTTGGGCATATACCCGAAATTGAATTCCGAGGTTCCTAGCCTTAGAAAATAACTTTTGAAGAAAATTATTGTGATGGCTTTTAAAGGAAATAAAAAAATGAATTAACGTTTGAACTCGTTGGTATCAGGTTTGTATTTTAGTTTCGGAGCACGGTACAAGTTTTTTATGATATTTAAGTCCTATCTATAAAATTTGGTGAGAAAAAGATTTGATTTGACGTGATTTTGATGTCCGATTGAAAAATTAGAAAATTTGAGTGTCCTTGAGAAAATCATGAATTATGAGGTTAAATTCGTATTTTTTGATATTATTTTGAAGATTTGATCGCACGAGCAAGTCCGCATGATATTTTTAGACTTGCGTGCATGTTTGGTTTGGAGCCCTGAGGTCTTCAGTGAGTTTCAGATAGGTTTTGGCTATGTGGCACTTGTTTTTGGGTGCTTCATCGTCGTTTCGTCAAGTAAAAATAATACAACATTGAAAAATCAGATCCACATTCATTTTTCTTCGAACCATTATATCCATATCGAAATTATGGAGCCATAGGAAAAAGAATCATCGAATTTGGAAATCATATGAGGAAGTTATGCTCATTTTCGTGTCGGGAAAAATTACGGGTTTCTAGTGTGTTCGCAAATGCGAACATTTTCATCGCATTTGCGATGCCCTGTTCACAAATGCGAACTTTTTGTCGCAAATGCGACTTCTGGCAGCCCTGCTTTCTTCGCAATTTGCGATTCGCAAATGCGACATCTGAAGAGCTGTTAAGTGAGGTTTTTGACGAGATTTTCACATATTTTTCAATTTTCACAAACCCTAAACCTCCACGGGTGATTTTCCAAAGACCCAAACTTCTCCAAATCTTTGGGTAAGTGTCTCTAATCAATTTTCAACTATATTTTGTGATAATATGTTAGATTTAACATCAAATTCACGAGAATCTAAAGGAAAATTTGGCGAAATTTGTGAAATCTTTCAAAAATGTAAAATGATGCTTTGAATGACCAAATGGTATCCGAATTAGATTGAACTCATAGCGGAATGTGTGTTCGATTTTTATAAATTTTGTCTGGTTTCGAGGTGTGGGCCCGGGGAGTTGACTTTCGTTGACTTTTTGCAAATTGCATAAGAATCATACTTTTGTCAATTGAAATTATTTTCTCTTGCAATGTTTGATGTATACAAGTTGTTTTGGCTAGATTGAGCCGAGTGTTGATGAATTGGAAAAGAAAACGCAAAATTGAGTATTGAATTGGCTGGATTGAGGCAAGTATCTTGCCTAACCTTGTGTGGGGGACTTCCCCTTCGGATTTGAGTCTTATATGTTGATTGAAGTTCGTGTACGCGAGGTGACGAATGCGTATTCGGACTTATTTGTGGGAAATTGGCATTTTAGGGTTCTTATGTATTTACATTCGTTGTGTATGAATGTGTTCTTGATATAGCTGAGTTCCTATTTACTAGTTTGACCTCTACATGCTTAATTATAATTAATTGCTTCATGATTCACTCATTTCCTAATTGACTCCTATTTTACTTAACTGAAGAGTTTTGCCTCTCCTATTGTCATGTTATATTTTCATAACTGCTTGTCTTATTTGTGAATTATTATTATCCCTCCTGAAAATTATTTAGTCTTAAGTGAAGCTAAGATTATTTTTCTCAAATTGAATTGTTGAATATCCTTTTAATTGTCCAATCTTAAAAAGGGGTTTAGATAATCTACATCCTGGTTGACTTGCCTTTATTTGGGGGGACTTGACTCGTGTTGAGGTTCTTATTATTGACTTGTATATTGTGGGAACATCGCTACATGTTAGTTTTTCCATTGTTGAACTATTCCCTTTATGCCAACATTCTTTTCTGTGGTTATTCCTTGTGATCTGGTTCTACTTTTCCCTTGTGATTTACAATCCTTGAGTTGATTTATTTGCCTTACCTTGTATTATTGTCATTGTTGTTGTTTTACGTAATGTGGTGATGTTTGATCATTTTGTTGTAATGTAATTGTTGATATTGTTTGTTGCGCTGTGTATTTTCTTTGGGACTACGGGACAATATCCCTGGAGATCCCCCTACAAGTTACTTTGGGACTACGAATTTGGTATTCCGGGAGATCCCCCTGCACATTTATGATTAGAACTACGGGAATGCACCCGATAGATTCCCCAGCACTGGGTATTTACATTTGGGACTACAGATTAATATTTCGGGAGACCCCCCTGTATATTTATGATTGGGACTACGGGACCGCACACGATATATTCCCCTATACTAAATATTTACTTTGAGACTACGGATTGGTATTCTGAAAAATTCCCTTGCACATTTATGATTGGGACTACAGACGTATTCCAGTAGATCCCCCTGTATTGTATAATGAATTCAGGGCCACGAGACGGGACCCGATAGATTCCCCTGTTGATATATTTGTGTCTGGAGCTGTTAATCTTCTGTACTTAGGTGTCACAGGGTGACCAATACTCGAAGGATACTTACTTAAAAATTTGTATTTGAAAATTATTCATCTTGAAGAAATTATGTTTGACAGACATATATTTAATGAGTATATTTGAAAAGTAACTTTCTTGAATTAATTATGTTTGAAGAATCTTTAGTTGAAAAGTTTGTATTCAAAATAAGTATATTTTTTTTGAAGAATTTTTTCAATTGGAAAGGATTAAATTTTAAAGATTTCAATAAAGAAATTTACGGGTGAAAGTCATACTTGAAGGATTTGACTAAAATATTGGGGTTGTTGGCTAAGGCCTGACGTGGAGATTATTGCAGTGCTGAGTTACTAATTTCCCTTGCCATATTGAAATATTTGATTTGAGATGCGATTTTGTCCATCCTTCTGTGTCGTTAATATAATGTTCCATTGCTACTTGTTGTTTTCATTCCTTATTGTAATTACTGTACTGTTAGCCATACTGCATGGTCTTTATATGTAGACTTCATATCCTATTGTTGTGCTCTATTTTGACATAGGCAGAGTGGCTTTTTGGGGTGGGTTGGTGCTGATTTTTGCGGTATTTTGGAGCTATATTCAGCTCATCCTCAAAGCTGTTGGAGAAACGTTCTCCAACTGAAGCTTCGCTCGAGTTTCTTGCCATATTTTGGAGGCCGTTCTCAATATTGAAGCTTTGTGAGGTGAGGTGAAGGATGAGCGACTAGTTTTCGTTAGAAGGGGTGGTGCGATGACGTAGTTTCTAGGTTTGGAGTGTTACCCGACACAGCTGTGTATTGAAGAAGAGGGATCGTTGGCGTTTGGTGAATGAGCAATAACTGATTCCCTTTGTATTGTTTGTTCAAGCTGCCTCGGTCTTTTGCTTGAAAAATAGTGAAGAACAAATCTGATTGGGGGGGGGGGGTTCTTCTTTGAGTATTGCAGCTGATCGTCTAAGGTCTGCTTTTTTTGTTATTTTGTTAAGGAAAAAGAAGCTGATTGTTTTTTTGGTGGGTCGTTTTTTGTTGAAAAAGGCGGAAGAGTCCCTAGGGTCTTAGGCCTTTTTTTGTGTAGGGTTATTCTAGGTTAATTTTATTTGTGTAGTGTGCTAATGGGTTAAGATTTGACTTTTGGGTTAATGGGCTAAGAGATTGGCTTAATTGGACTAAAAGCAAGACTAAATTAGTTCAAAAAATTAAATTTATTCCCTCCTCCTTTTTTGTGTATGTAAAAATAATATAGAAAACAAGATAAACTATAAAAATATTACTTTAAGAAAATTACTATTAAAATAACATTAAACGTTAAAACAAACCTATTTTTGGGTCAAAACTAATTAAAATAGCGATATTAGGCCTAAACTAAATAGTTAAATACTTATGTAAAAACTTGGAGAGGGTCAAAAATCACATGTCTACAGCTGCCCCTCTTTGATTGGAAACACGAAATATTTTTAGGTGAAGAACGACTAGACATATTTTTTGACCAGAACCCTTAATTAGAGAGACCAAAAACTAAGAGAAAAGAGAGAATGTGAATGAGCCCCGGTATCTGAGCTGCCTACATATCCTTGGCTATAAAGAATTTAGGCCACGTGTAGTTCCGAATTATGAAGAGTGATGGAATACCGAGATGGAGAGTCGATTGAGGTGCCGTCGAGGTGACGGTCCGCGGTTCTTTAATTACATCAAAATCAAAAAATGGAAAAAGACTACTAAGCTTGTCAACTATGACTTACAAAATTCCTATCTATAAGTCTTCTAAAGATTGATCTTGAGTCTTGAATGGTTCTTCATGCAGACTATAGATTTGACACTTAACGCTTGCTAGCTGCAGGTGCTAGTTCATTCTTCTTCGGATCAAGACTGGACATGTAATGCTCGTGATTTCAGCCATGTCTTGAGCAGTTCACACCTTTCTCTACTTCTGCATTTTGGATTCACTTTTTTTTTAATTCTGGATTGAGACTAACTTCTGTTGATTGTCATAGACTGTTGACTCGCATTATTTCCGCGAACTTCTGCTACTACAAACTTGAATGCAATTCTGAAATGACTTCCCTTGTTCTCCTGGTGGGTGTCGGCTATTGACTTGAAAATTGAAATGTATTCCCTTGTTTTCCAGGTGGGTGTCTGATTGCCAAAACATGAATTGTATTCCCTTGTTCTCTAGGTAGGCGCCTGATTGCCAAACCTTGAACTGTATTCCCTTGTTCTCCAGGTGGGCGCCTGATTTCCAAAAAATTGAACTGTATTCCCTTGTTCTCAAGGTGGGCGCCTGACTGCCAAAAACTTGAACTGTATTCCCTTGTTCTCTAAGTGGGCGGTTGATTGCCAAAACTAGAATTGTATTTCCTTGTTCTCCAGGTGGGCGCCTGATTGCCAAAACTTGAAATGTATTCCCTTGGTCTCCAGGTGGGCACCTGATTGCCAAATCTTGAACTGTATTCCCTTGTTCTCCAAGTGGGTGCCTAATTGCCAAAACTTGAACTGTATTCCCTTGTTTTCCAGATGGGCGCCTGATTGCCAAAACTTGAACTGTACTTCCTTGTTTTCTAGGTGGGCGCCTGATTGCCAATACTTGAACTGTATTCCCTTGTTCTCTAGGTGGGCACCTGATTGCTTAAACTTGAACTGTATTCCCTTGTTCTCTAGGCGGATGCTTGATTGCCTAAACTTGAACTGTATTCCCTTATTCTCTAGGGGGCCTCCTTACAGCCTACTATGAACTGTATACCCTTGTTTTCAAGGGTGGGCGCCTAATTGCCAAAACATAAACTGTTTTCCCTTGTTCTCCAGGTGGGCGCCTGATTGCAAAAACTTGAAATGTATTCCCTTGTTCTCCAGGTGGGCGCCCGATTGCCAAAACTTGAACTGCATTCCCTTGTTCTCTAGGTGGGAACCTGATTGCCAAAACTTGAACTGTATTCCCTTATTCTCCAGGTGGGCGCCTGATTTCCAAAACTTGAATTGTATTCCCTTGTTCTCCAGGTGGGCGCCTGATTTCCGAAAACTTGAACTGTATTTCCTTGTTCTCCAGGTGGGTGCCTGATTGCCAAAACTTGAACTTTATTCCCTTATTCTCCAGGTCGGTGTCTGATTTTCAAACACTTGAACTCTATTTCATTGTTCTCCAGGTGGGCTCCTGATTACAACAAACAGATAAAACAAAAGAAACTTTTCTGCCCAGTTTGGTATGTGGGCGCATCTGTGAGTGTTAATCGAATCATGTTACCCAAAAGAGCGCTAAGAATTTAAAAGATAAATCCTATTATCCAGGACGGCCCTGAAAACTTCAAATTAAATCTCATCTTAAGAGTGACAACTTTAAAGCTAAATTATATTTCCTAAAGGTAGAACTTACGATAAATATTGTTATCTATGATGGTCTTGAAATTTAACTAGGTCCCATTATCCAGGAAGGTTCTGAGAGCTTTTGAGATTAAATCCCATTATCCAGGAGGACCCTGAAATTTTTTAAATTAAATCCCATCATCCAGGAGGGTACTGAAACACTGAGAATGAACTTACCCGAGCCATGCTCTCTTCCTGGAGGACCTCTGCAGAACGAACAAAATTCCTTGCCCCTGAACCATGCTTTTCCTCATGGAGGGCTCCTATAGATCGAATAGATTTTTCTTTCCCCTTCTCAAACTGCCTTTGTGCTGACAAAATTTGGGCACGACACTTGAATTACTTCAAACTCTCAAGCTTTGATTTTGACATAATTTTCGTCCCTGTTTCAAACAAAGAAAACTTGTGAGTTTATAAATATGGTGGTTGATTTGTGGCCTTGGTCTTGAGGTCTATTGCTCCTTCACTTACCATAATACCTTTCATTTCCACTTGGAAGATCTTGCTTGTTATTAGTTAACCACTTTCTCTATCAACCTTATCATAGAAAATACCTTTGATCTGTTCAAACCCAACACCCTTTATCCGTTGCGTTATTCATGAATTGACATATACCAATCCTTTGTATTACACATGAATCCCAAAGCACATTGATTGTTACCAACTAATTGATTGTTACCAACTCAGTGCGCTTATTGTTCTTTCCTGACGTATGCCACTGGCCTTGGCCTTGGGGTCTATTACTCCTTCACTTGTCATGATAACGTTGATTTTCACTTGGAAGACCTTGCTTGTTATTGTTTAACCACTTTCTCTGTTAACCTTATCACAGAAAATACCTTTGTTCCGTTCAAACCCAACACCTTCTATCTGTTGCATTGTTTATGAATTGACATATACCGAACCTTTATATTTCACATGAATCCTAAAGTACGTTGATTGTTACTAACTCAGTGCTCTTGCTTCTCTATCTTGACTTATACCACTTTGTTGTGCTAGCCAGACCCCACTTTGTGCAATTGGAAAGTTGGTAGCAGATTATGAAGTCATTTATCACTTGTTCTGACCAAACAAACTCTGGAAGACAAAGTAAAGAAGACAAAAGTAACAAAGTAAGGGACAATGGAAAGAGATAATTCCTAACGAGAAAAATACAAACTAGAAACTTATCAGATATGGATACCAACTCTAATGACCATGATATGCACCTTTGGATTAAGTGGACTAATCTATCAAGCAAGTCTAATGTTCAACTCTTATTGTATCTCTGAGTCATGAAACTGGCTTCAATGATCCTATTATCCTATCTTATTCACGATCCTTATTCGACTTGTAGTGCCCGAAGGGTTTTCACAATCAAGCCTCTCTCATTTTGTTCTTTCTCTCAACTCACCATCGCGTTATGGTGCTTGTGAAGGTTTTCACCAATAAGACTCTTTTTTTTGTTCTTTTTTTTCCTATTTCCTATGATTTTGCAGATGACAAGGCATTATCCATTGTAAAAACATCATATACTCTTGGCATGTCTAAATTCAGCACTCTCAAAGATTATTTGGAAGGTTTTTTGGACTATAATGTGGATTTCAGACAGATTTAGAAAGAAAGGATATCATAAAGGCTCAAAATAACTAATACAACGGGGTTAATTTATTTACAACTTTTGGAATCCATTCTAAAAACTTTGCCCCAATTTCAAAAATAAGGGAATTTGATTATTTTTTTCTTTTTCTTTTTGAACTGGAATTTCTAAGAAAGGTTGCCCACTCTCGACTTAGTGGGATTATGAAATATTTAATTTGGTATGACTGAACCGTAAGGCTTTCTACGTATCTTATGGGGACAAGAATCAGGTCAAGCGTAGTCCACAAAGATACGTCTTGTTATTGCTATTTTTCTTTTTCTTTTTTCTTTTTTTATCCCTCTTTTTCTTTTTCTTTTCTTTTGAATTTTTCTTTTGGAATGAACTTTCTAAAACAAATCCATGGGGACATGAACTTTTTATTTTTTTATTTTTAATTTTGTGACTCTAACTTGATTCCAAAAGAGGGGAAGTCAAAGAAATCAGCATGGGCTCAAAGGGGGTACCAATGGGTATAAAGTGTTTAGATAGCTAAAAGAGGGCCTACCAATCTCTAAGAATACCAAGTATAGCACATGCAACTTGATGGTAAAAACGAAGATCATTCATAGCATTTCTTTTGAAACATCAACATTGGTATCACAGATATGCCTTCAACCTTTCTTTAGTGCCTTGTCAAGCACATAGCTCTTCTTGCGTGATTTCTTCTTCAAAATGGATGTGCTCTGTTAGTTTGGAGCAAACTCCCTTGGCCTTATGTTGTACCTTAAGACGCACTTGATCTCAAAGTTTCTTGCTTCAAATTGTCCGGGATGCAGTCTCCTTTAACGAATTCTTGTCATCCTATTAACTTCCAAAATTATCTACCCCAATTTCACATGGTTCGGGATTTATATGACCTCAATGTCCAAATCTATAGTTATTTCCATCAAGTGTCCCTGTCATCTTCAAAATTATTTCATTGCTTTATGATTAAACTAACTTTTTAGATCAGGCGTAGAATTATGCGTGCATGTCATGTAACTAGAGCCAGCATGAAAAGAACTATAAAAGGAGAAGAGAACTAAACAAAATATTACTAGAAATAATAGAAAATAGAAAATTGTATTAGACATACGGTGAAAGGGTTTGAACAACAAGACAAGCAAAATAAGCTGGGGTACAACCCTAGAACAAACCTAGATAACACCAAATGAGTTAGTAAGACTAAAGGAACTTGGAAAAATTAAATGGATAGAAAGGTTTGAGGCACAAGAAAATACCCGGATTACAATCCTGAATTAACCCGGACAACAAAAATGACAAAAAGATGAACCACCAAGACTCCTCCCTGGCTAGCCAAGAAAGGAGCGTCTTTCCAATTACCAAGTTCGGCATCTTAGCAATAGAGTTTCATATCAATATTACCAAGACACCAATTTCAATATCATTAACTTCAGTCCGCAAGTTTCCAAGAGAATTCTCATGCTCCCTGTCGCCGCGTATCATCCCCGCAAAGTGTGCTTCATCATGTGCAGGTAAAGGATTCTGTGTGATATATTGGGTGTCACTGTCTTGGATCACAATTATCCCTTCTTGAATCATTCTTTGTATTTCCTTTTCAAAGTATGACAATATTTGATTCTATGCCCTTGGACATTAGAGTGGTACATGCACCGTACAATAGGATCAAAACCTTTTGCAGATGGGTCCGGAGTATAGCCGAGGAGCGGCTCAATCAGGCCAGAATGTTTCAACTTTTGAAACTGGCTTGTGTAAGATTCCATGATTTGTGTGAAACTATTCCTTTGACTTCTCTCCCCTCCATGCCCTGGTTTCTTAGGGGTTGTTGGATGCTAGAAATGTTGTAAAGGAAAAAATGCATTATGAGGTGTTGGCGCTCTCCCTATGGAGTGACCCCAGTGGTTGGACAGATGGTCGGACGTTGTTCAGAGGATAATACTAGGGTGGATTATATGGAGTTTGGGGATGTTCATTGGGTTGGTATTGACGCTGAAATCATTTAGCAAGAATGCCCACTAGATCATGTCATTCGCGTGGCTCAACAACATCTTTTCTACCAATGGGACGACTGTCCCGAGCAACTTGTTCATTCCATCTGAACAAAAATTCCCTAAAAATTTCCTTGGGTTTCTTTTCCATCTGAGATAAGGAGGATCCGTCTGGGATAATGTCTATATTATACTGAAAGTGTCGCACAAAATCCTGAGTCATGTCATCCCATGTATGCCACTTACCGGTATCTTAAAGAGTATGCCATTCCAAAGCTGCTCCAATTAGGCTCTCACTGAAATACGCCATCAGCAACTCATCTTTCCTACCAACACTTCTCATTTCACTGCAATAACCCCTCAGATGGGCTACTGGATCTCCACGTCCATTATACAAATTAAACTTTGGCATATTAAACCCTTTCAGCTTTCTAGATATCTCATCTTGCTCCAATATCTTAGCACGCTTTGTAGTCTCACCGGGAGGCTTAAAAAAGAAGTGTAAGAGTATGGACCCGAGACCTTGAAAATTGGTTCTGGATTATAGTGTTAGGCATTAGGGATTTTGAACACAGTCTCGCTAGAGGATCGAGTAAAGGTAGCAGGTGGATGAGCTACAAAAACATGAGTGGTCAAATGAGCGAGATATAAGGTGGTTTCGGGGGGTGGAGTGTTAAAAGGTTATGGGGAGATATCGTGGAATTGTGACAATAGAGGAATGGTGACAAGGCATTCAGTGTAGTTAGTGGTAACTGATGGTGGAAGACGCCCACTAATCCAGGTTTGGTATATTTTGGCCATCTGTCCTTTCAACCTTTATACCTCTTCTTTCAACTCAGATTCTGATTCAACAATTCCCTTAGATGGATCAATAACCCTTTTGTCCAAGTCTTTGCTAGCCATGGCTACCTTGATCTTTGGCCTTGTTTTGTATAGATAAGTTTCCTTAAGAACCACAAACCAACCACCCTTCTGCTCAATGAAGATAACAAAAGGAACAAAATAGGGTCATCCTGTTAGCATTGGGGCATTTAAACAGCTAAAAATATCACATTATGTGCAATGCACCTAGCAACAATTAATGGTTCTAGAATGGCTTTTAGGGTCACAAGGTCATTTGGCATCATCCCAATTTTCTTCATTTTGATCTTCTCTTCTCTTTGTTTTCTAGCACTTCTTGGTTTGCTGATAACTATGAACTGTACATGTTTTGTACCCCTACTTACCTGAGCTTTGTGCATAAATTGCTCCAGATTAGACCTGAATTGCTTACAAGTTGCGCTTGATTGCAGGTTTGAGCGACTAGATGATGAATATCACAAATCGGCTCAAAAAGGAGTGAAATCTGCCAAGCGATAAAAGATGATTGAAAGTGGAAAATAGGAGACCTACGCGGACCACACTGTTTTGATGTGCGGCCGCACAGGAAGGTTCTGAAAGCTACCAAGTTCAAGCTCAACCTGCGCGGTCCGCACTGCTTTGCCACGCAGCCGCACAGGAAAGTTCAAAGAATCAGCAAAAGTGAAGAAATTCCACGCTGTAAGGCCCCAAAAATTTTTTCGAGTAATTTAAGATTTTGTCGTGCCAAGGTAGGCTAAATTATTTTATTTTGTGTAGAAATGAGGATTTATGATATTATGGATATGAATTGTATATGATAATAAGTGTATAAGTCTTATTATAAGTGATTTGGTGTCTAAGGAGAGGCCTAAGTCTAAGCCAAGTTGGAAAATTGCATATTAGACGAAATCTATAAATGAGTGCGCATAATACCTTACTTTGGACGACCATATCTCCCGTTATATAAGGATTTGTGTGGCCCACAACCTATCAAATTAAATCCCTTTGAGTCTAGTTTCCAACGCAATAAACTGTTTGTCATTTGGAGGTGTATACAGAAAGTTATGGTCATTTTACTGCGCATGTGTCAGTAGCACGGCCTTAGCGCGGGAGCGCTAGTAGCCCGCGCTAATTGAGTTATGTTCTGCCTCACTAGCGCGGGATTAGCACGGGCGCGCTAGTGTCAGGCCTCTAAATACACCTAAGGACGGGAAATGACGGACTTTGAGTCATTTCTAAAGCCTAGGGCTTCCCCAACACCCCCAATTCGACCAAGGCACCCAATTGCATTCCTAAGGTAAGCTTTTAAGTGTATTTTCATGGTGATTTCACTTCTCAATCACTAGTTACAACATGATTTTGGTTGGATTTCATACGATTTCTTCAAAACCTCATGAACACCCCAAAGTTGTCTTTCAAGATTTGGTCTACAAGAGATAATCCTACACCTTAGACTTACATATATGGAGTTATTATGGAATTATGAGTATGAATCATGTATTACAACCTATGGTATGGTGATTGGAAGCCATAACTTCCAAATTTAAATACATGACCTTGGTAGGGATTTAAAGATGATTATTTGATGGAATTTTGTTGGTTGGGTGTGAATGGTTAATCACACATGTGATGTTAGGAGTATAAATGTTTGAAGAAAAATGGTGGGATGAATTGTTGGTTAATAGTGATAATTGGATGAGCCAATACTATAGATATAAGCTAGAAAGATTTATACCTACAAGGTGTTTGATAATATGCCTAAATGGCATAAGTTATGGAATTTGTTACTAATATTGGTCCTGTTGAATATTGTATTGTAGATTGAAATTGCTTAAGTGTATTGGAGCATTGTAGTATCATTAAGGGGCGAATTTGAGGTATGTATGGCTAACTTTAACTCTTGTAGAATCCCCTTGTTGTGACGAGTATACGGTATGTGTACCTTGTATTTAAATTTGTGAATTGATTGCCTTAGATGATTTTCATACCACAAGTTATATGTGATTGTGAGAAGTGATTTGATGTGCCTATCCTGTTATGTGCAAAGTTTGTAAAAGCTTAACGATGTCGACATGGAAGTATGTGTTTACCTATGTGAACTATTTGTGAATTCTTGTGATTAATGTGCCTTGAACGTTGTTGGTTCAGTCTTCCGATATGATGGTGCAAGTAAATGGCAACAAACCAAATGTGGGTGTGTGAATGTGTTTGTGTGGTAAGAGCTATGAAATAATTGATGGAAGGAAATCATAAATGATGCAATTGGAACAACGATGGTAATAACATATTTGGCTTGTTGTGGGTAATTATTGTGGTGACTTAAATTGCATATGAGTTGTTGGAAATGATAGAAATGGTATTGATAACTACAGAAATTCTTGTGAATTGTTGTGGTTGATCTTTGAGAATTATTGTTGTTGTTCTATGTGAATTGTTGTTGTTGTTGTTGTTGTTGTTGTTGTGTTGTTTGTGAATTATGACTTGTACAGTGGGATCGGGTTGCGCGCCGCAACACGAAGTAATAAGGTGTGGGTTGTGGTGATAAGGGTGGCCGAGGTAATAAGGGTGGCCGAGGTAATAAGGGTGACCGAGGTAATCAGGGTGAAAAAGTGATCGAAATCACTATTGAAATGAAATTATGAAAAAGATTATGAAATCATTGATGTGAAAATATTGAATGGGAAAAAGGATAGATTGTAAACTTGTTTGGCTTGATTGTACCTTTCATGTGCATTTGATTGTTGATTATATTACTGTTTGTTATCTATGTAGTGATTGATCATTACTTGGGGTAAAGTTTGTTTATACATACCAGTACAATTCAAATGTACTGACGTCCCTTTTGCCGGGGGCGCTACATTCGTGTTATGATTGTAGGTGGATCTACAGGAGGCACTCCAGTCCACCGATAGTAGTACTCCTCTCCATCCCATCAGTTGCATTGGTGAGCCCCACTTCCTCTTGGGGTCATGTGTGGTTCATGCCACCTTCTTTTGAGTTTATTGTGTATTGTAAGGTATAGCCTGGGCCTTCTCGCCGCCAAGTATTGGTTGAGTTTCTTGTATTCATAGAGGCTCTATAGACACAATGTGGGTGGTGTATAAAAGTATTTTGCGTAGTAACTGTACGTTTCGGAATCGTGGTCCACGTTGGTAAATGTTATATGTATTTTGCAAGTACTTGGTATCAAATGTTGAAAATGACAAAAAGTAGAAATGAACTCAAGTTGTAAGTTTATACTTAAGTCTTAAATTGCCATTTCAAAAGAATAATGCATATTGGAATCATGGGGTAACGCGTGGGATAGGAAAGGAAATTCCAGGTCTGCTTGACTGGGGTCCTCCGGTTGAGCGCCGGTCGTGTCCCTCGGTTTTGGGGCATGACAAACTTGGTATCAGAGCTTAAGGTTTTAAAGTGTCCTAGGATGTCTCGGAGCCGTGTCTAGTAGAGTCCTTCTTATCGGTGTGTTGTCGACCACATCTATAAGTTGGAGGCTACATGGACATTTAGGAATATTACCCTTCTTCAACACTCCAAGTCGTGCGATAAAGCTTGACTATAAGATTGTTTTCTAACTCGTGCATTGAGATTCAAGGTAAGTTTAAATGCTCTTTCATCTATTTCAAGTAATGTTGTCATATGTCATGACCAATGGGCAAAGACATGGATATTAAGGAGATGGCACATGTATCTTGTTGAACAAATTGTATGGATATATAGTATAAGTACATAGTACCATAAGTATACTTTATTTGAGAAAAGTGTTAAAAGTGATTACCCGCCCAAAGAGTCATTGATTTGATAAATGAGACGTAAGCTTGAATAGCACACGTGGTTGGTGCGAGAAGTATGTAAATGATCCTAAGGTGTGAAAGAAAATTAGTTATATAAGCATGTGATATATGAGAGAATGACCAAGATATTAGTGATGAGAGTGTGAGTCTCCCACATGAGGTAAGAATTTATGAAATGAGACTCAATGAAACCCAAGATGAGAAGACCTATGTACTACGAACTTTATAAGGACCCAGAAACGTACGAAGTTGTATTACACTCATAAAGGACATTGACATGGGAACTTGGAATCCCATACCTACGTGGCTAAATAAGAGTAGGGAACTTATGAGATTAATACTATGGTGACTTAAATCTCCCTAATAGTCGAATATATATTTGAGGGATACAAATATGAGGCATATGTCCCTAAATTGCTAAATTCAAGACTTATGTCAAAATCCAGAACATTTGCCTCAAGAGGGGGAGGGAGGGCCGTCGTGAGGCCACTTGAATACAATGAAACAAGAGTGAGACCATGTAGCTATGATGTTTGAATATTTTGTTGAAGACATGCATTGTCTAGTAAAGAGATAATGGGTAACATGACTCTCTGAAAAGATTTGCTAATGATAGACAACTAGTACCCCAAGACGGTGGAAGGTTAAGGAAGGTAAATTCTTCACACATGGAAATGTGAATGATAGGGTCAACGATCCTAGAAAATAAGAGTATGTTTGTAAAGGGATTGTATACTTGTTAGTAGGTCAGGAGCAAGGGAACCAAAGGAAGTACCATAGGTCAAATGTGAAAGATTGCGAGTTTTTAGAATAGGATAATCATAGATTTGTGATTTAACCAAAGTTCTGGGATATTAAGAAAGGCAGAACGAGTGGGAGAAATAAATGTGATGCTACAACAACCCAAGATGGTATTTGGGCTTGATGGAGAGCCTCTAAAGAATCTTACAAACAGATAAGTGTTAAGTGATATGCGGACGAACACACTTTCCCACGGATATCCTAATAAGAGTTAAGTGGTGAGTCGGATGAAATACATAAGGTAAAAGACCACATAACATATGGAAGAGTGCATGGTTGTTCACTAACTAGGAAGAATGAGGTGAGATGAAATGGGGAGAAAACCTTTAAATTGAGATGGTCATGGTTATCATAAAATATCTTGCATCAGAATGGTGGACTCGCTTAGAGCACAACTGTTAATAACAGTTATAAGGGACTAACCGCAATGCAACCGACTTGGGTGACACCAAATATCAACTAAAGGATCTAGAAATAGTTCATGTCTACAGACAATGGAAAGTGAGACTACTGGAGTTGTAGTTGTCGTATGATAAACTCACTAAACCAGGCACAATGATATTACAAGTTCACGGGAGGTAGACAAGTGAGCGGCACAATAAGGCTATCAATTATGTACTATGCATAAAATAGAATGGGAATGAAAGTTCCAATTATAAGGAAAAGATGGTACTCGCATATTGTCCCGGCCAAAGGGTGATCAATAAGGGAAAGACAACATAATCTACCCAAAGGGCAAATGTAAGGTTCGGAATAGATTGAAAGAGGATGAACACTTGTTACGGACTAGACATGTTTAGCATGGTAACTCCTAAGACGCAATATCAGGGAACTCTATTTGTAGCTACAATATGGGGAATGAGGTGAGTTACTCATCGAGGATAGAATCAAGTGGACTAAGTCTTACACTTAAGAGTAAAACCAAAAGTCATTGTTGAAGAATTGAGGAGGATCTAAAATTTCAGAAAATGCCCTTCTCGGTCCAGTGACCCTTCCTAAATTATATACATATAAAGGGTGTTGATATGTGTTTTGGGCAGTGTTTAACCATAAATAGGGATTGTGAGAATATTCACATGGGAAGTAGTGCGGTTTCTTAAATTTTATATGGCACATATGGGGAGAAGAGGTTGGATAAGAAAGGTTGGAGCACAATGTTACCTTATATTTGGTGCAATGTCATGCAGGGTGGTGTTATCAGGGTATGTGTGCAAGTTAGCAGGTGTTATTCATTTGAGACAGAAGGTCATATGAGAAAACTCATTTAGTGATATCTTTTGTTGAGAATTTGGAAGAGTTAGTAGCAATTATTCACATGAGATTGTAACCATATCTAGGAAATTATAGTAGAACTCAATTCGATGAGAGGTCTTATGTAAGAGGAATATGATAAAGACGTTCCACTAATGATGCAATGTACTAAGGTGATACTTTATGCCTCCAGGCAACTCAAGAATCAAGGGAAAAAAAATTCTTACAAAATTGCAGCAGTGGTATTTGCATTAAAAATTTGGCACCATTGTTAGTATAAGGTCCATGTTGATATAGTCACGGGCCATAAGAGCCTTCAAAATAATTTCGAACAGAAATAATTTAATTTGAGGATGAGAATATAGTTGTAGTTACTCAAAGGTTACAACATCGATATTCTATATCACCTGGGAAAATCCAATGTTGTGGTAGACTTTGTGGCAAAATGTACGAACTGTCAGCAAGGGAAGGCCGGACATTAAAGGCCTAGAGGATTGTTACAAGGAATAGAAATTTCAATGTGGAAATGGGAAATGATCATTATGGATTTTGTTTTTGGGTAGGATTACCGTGCACTACACGCAAGTTTGATCCAATTTGGGTAATTGTAGATCGACTCAGTATGCTCAGTTGTACATCAAGGAAGTAGTCAGACTTCATAGAACTCCATTTTCTACTATCTCGAATCAAGGGGCTCAGCTCACAGCAAACTTTTGGAGGAAATTTCAGCAAGGTTTGGGTACTCAAGTAAATCTCAATACGTCTTTCCATCTGCAGACTAAAGGTCTGGTAGAGCGGGCTATTCAGACGCTTGAAGATGTGTTGCGATCTTGTGTTCTAGCTTTCAAAGGTAGCTGGGATGACCATTTGCCACTTGTAGAGTTTTCTTACAATAACAACTTTCATGCCAACACTCAGATGGACCCATTTGAGGTATTGTATGGAAGGAAGTGTAGGTCTCCGATTGGATGGTTCGAAGTGGGTGAAGCGGAACTGTTGGGGCCAGATCTCGTGCACCAGGCTATGGAAAAAGTTAAAATCATTAAAAAAAAAAACTTCTTAGAGTCGTCAGAAATCTTATGCAGACGTATGTCGAAGAGAATTGGAATTCCAAGTAGATGATTGGGTGTTCTTGAAAGTATCTCCCATGAAGGGAGTCATGCGATTTGGGAAGAAAGGGAAATTGAGCCTAAGGTATGTCGGGCCATATCGGATCGCTCAAAGGATATGACAGGTGGCTTATAGGCTGGAGTTGCCCCTTGAGATGTCATTAGTGCACCAGGTGTTCTATGTGTCTATGTTGAAGAAAGTGGTTGGAGATCCATCTTCCATCGTGCCTGTTGAGACTATTGAGGTGAGTGAAGACTTATCATATGAAGAGGTTCCGGTTGCTATTCTTGATAAGCAAGTCCAAAAAGAGAGGAACAAGGAAATTGCTTTAGTTAAAGTATTGTGGCGAAGCCAACAAGTTGAGGAAGCCATGTGAGAAGCGAAAAAACAAATGAAAGAGAAATATCCCCAGTTGTTCGAACAAGTCTAGTAGTGATCGTGCGAACGGTTATCTTTAAGCAATTTGAGGTAGTGTTCAGATTTGTGCAAAGGCACCCCATTTTCCCAAAATTGCCTTATTGCTGTAGCTTCCCAATGTATGCCAGATTGCAAATGTTGTTGCTATTTGGGTAATGTGCAACCCTTGAAGTAAATGAAAATTTTGAGATTAATGATAATGTAGATTGATAATGATTAATTGAAGCATTTCTGGCATGTTAAAGTGATTGGATTGTACGGGGCTCTTTGAAGTGACCCAGTTATATGCAAGTAAATGTCATTGGTTGAACCATGTGAAATTTGTGGTGTAAAGAGAATGAACTACGTGTAAGTTGTTTAAAGTGTATGAATATGTATATGTTATTGAGATAATGAATTGTATACCAGTTGTAGGGATAAAATAAAATGTGTAATGGTGCTTGGAAATATGTTTCGGGGGCTCTCTGACAGGTAGATAGGCCTAATTACAAAGGAAACTCTGGCGAAATTTTCGGAAATTTAGAGAGTTAGCCAAATTCGTGGCTATTGATATATTTCATGATGAGAACAAGCTGAAGTTACATAAGAATGGCTATTGAACGGACGTCAACCTCATTCGAGGACGAATGATCCTAAGGGGCGGGGGAGAATGTAAGGCCCCAAAAATTTTTTCGAGTAATTTAAGATTTTGTCGTGCCAAGATAGACTAAATTATTTTATTTTATGTACAAATGAGGGTTTATGAAATTATGGATATCAATTGGATATGATAATAAGTGTATAAGTCTTATTAAAAGTGATTTGGGGTCTAAGGAGAGGCCTAAGTCTAAGCCAAGTTGGAAAATTGCATATTAGACGAAATCTGTAAATGAGTGCGCATAATACCTTAATTTGGACGATCGTATCTCCCGTTATATAAGTATTTGTGTGACCCACAACCTATCAAATTAAAGCACTCTGAGTTTAGTTTCCAACGCAACAAACCGTTTGCCATTTGGAGGTGTATACAGAAAGTTATGATCATTTTACTGGGCATGTGTCAGTAGCGCGGCCTTAGCGCGGGAGCGCTAGTAGCCCGCGCTAATTGAGTTATCTTCTGCCTCACTAGCGGGGGATTAGCGTGGGCGCGCTAGTGTCAGCCCTCTAAATACACCTAAGGATGGTAAATGACGTACTTTGAGTCATTTCTCAAGCCTAGGGCTTCCCCAACACCCTAATTCGACCAAGGCACCCAATTGCACTCCTAAGGTAAGCTTTTAAGTGTGTTTTCATGGTGATTTCACTTCTCAATCACTAGTTACAACATGATTTTGGTTGGATTTTATAGGATTTCTTCAAAACCTCATGAACACCCCAAAGTTGTCTTTCAAGATTTGGTCTACAAGAGATAATCCTACACCTTAGACTTACATATATGGAATTATTATGAAATTATGAGTATGAATCATGTATTACAACCTATGGTATGGTGATTGGAAGCCATAAATTCCCAATTTAAATACATGACCATGGTAGGGATTTAAAGATGATTATTTAATGGAATTTTGTTGGTTGGGTGTGAATGGTTGATCACACATGTGATGTTAGGAGTATAAATTTTTGAAGAAAAATGATGGGATGAATTGTTGGTTAATAGCGATAATTGGATGAACCAATACTATAGATATGATCTGGAAAGATTTATACCTACAAGGTGTTGGATAATATGCCTAAATGGCATAAGTTATGGAATTTGTTACTAATATTGGTCCTGTTGAATATTGTATTGTAGATTGAAATTGCTTAAGTGTATTGGAGCATTGTAGTATCATTA
>MU722410.1:0-17153 GCA_026770625.1 Nicotiana glauca
AGCCATCAAGTCAGAGGCAATCGAATATATGAATCTGATGGCACAAAATAGTCTAAATTTAGTATTAAATGTCAAGTACGTTAGCAAATCAATATTGAATGAGTATGATTGTGTAACGTCTCATTTAATGTCATTTAATGCTCATAATTGCCTCTTTAAGGCTGAAGGAATTATACCTTTTCCTAAAAAAATCAACTATAAAAGGAGGAGGTCTCATCATTTGTAAGGACACGAAGTATCATTGAGATTATCTGAGAATACAAACTTACTTATTNATTAAACAGAGTTTTTGTTTAAGATGAAAGTCTTAAATGAGAGTGAATGGGAAATGGAGGGAAAATGAAATTTTGAGAAAAATTTTAAGTTTCCCTCTTCTTTTTAATGAGACATTGTCCCACATTGGTAGATGATAAGAATTTTGGTGGGTTTATATACAAATGCACTTCATGTAGCTCTTAAAGAGTTAGGAAGAAGGCAAGCCTCGCGCCGTCACCGTCGCCGTCGTCGTCGTCGCTCGCTCGGCTCGTCTCGGCTCGGCTCGGCTCCTGCTTCGGTCAAATGATCGATTGATTAATTTTTTGGACTAAATTTATTTATTAATAGTAAATATTAACGTAATATTATCTGTGTTAGTAACGGATGTTTTCCAATCCGTGTATTGTGCACCAACAAGCCGCCTAGTGCACCTCCCACCATAGCCAAGTGCTCCTCACACCAAGCAAGTGCATCTTCCACCATTGAGGGTGATGGGTCTCAACTGACTGCTATAAATAGAGCAGCAGTTGGAGAGAAAGATACACTGTATACACTGAAAAAACGAATTGCAATCTGATATCTTCTTCAGTAAGAATTCAACATCTGCTATACATTGCATTTCTTCCTCTCAGAATTTTCATTCGACTTCTGAGTTGTCCTCCCTTATTCTGCATTGTTTTTAACTACAAATAAAGCATCGTAAGTGTGATTTGCTGCCGAACTTTGTGTTCGCTGAAACACTGGGGTTTGAAGTACCGCTACACCAGTGTGTAATTCGTTATATCCTTGGAGGAAATAATCCATAACCTTGGGTACTAGGAGGGGATTAAATTCCTTAAGAAAACATTGTGAATTCAGTGGGCTCGAATTAATTACAGTTTATTTATATTTACGTTTATATGCTAACGTTTTATTTTTCAGATTTATAATTTACAAATACAGGATAACCAAGGACCAACAATAACCGTGTCACCAAAATTTACAGGGTAAGGTATTAGGTATCAATAACTTCTTGAATAGCTAAGTAAAGAAAAACCTGGTCTTGTGTTAATAGAGTATTAACTATAGTCCTAGAATAGCTTCTAACTAAATTATATTCTAATTTCCTATTTAATTACCTATCCTACGCACCTTAGTTCCAGACTTCCAGTTATGAGTAATGAACTTGGACGTATAATTCTTACTCTACAGCAGCGTGTAACGCCCCTTATTACTTTAGCTACAACGAAATGCAACCTAGTGTCCCAATATATTCATGAATCAGAAAAACGCAGAACACTTGGAAGTTTAAATAGCACAATGACTGCAGAATGACTACAGGTCTAAAGATACTAATTTTCTGCAGAATCATGTTAGTTTTTACAACATGAAGATTATGCTGTTGCTTAATCCTACAAGCATCACATGTCCTTACTGGTTAACTACCATGAATCTCCTGTTTTACAATATAGAATTTTATGTTGTTTAAAGATAATTAGTGAGACGAAAAATATATGTGGTTTCACAATATTCCTTTTCACCAACCAAATTCTAACAATTTTGCTGAATCCACAAATGAACTATTACAATGAGTATTTTTAATAGTCAACTAGTAACGATTGCATTTACATCACAAAAACTCGTTTAATGGGGCCAGGACATATTTACAACCTTGAATAGTTCTCTATATTTTACATTGTCTAATTGATTTTCAACTAAGTTCACATACTTCTTAAAGCAACTAATTGCCTGAGAGATATGTATAAGAAGCTCTGTGCCACGCTTCACATTCATAGAAACACATTTCCAAATGAATAATTTGCGATATGTGCATAACCTGCATGAAAGCGCTGCGTATTTCATCGTTTAATGGATTAAAAATGCAAGAAAAGTTGGTGCATAAGGCTTCAGTAATAGTGACTACCATGAATTAATTGCTGAATCTCATTTTCAAACTCCAGCAATTACAACCAATAAGCACTAATTTGCTCTGACATTCAGAAAATATTCTCACCCTCATCCAATGAGAAAAACTAATCATAATGAGAGCTAAGACACACTGTAATTCGACAGCACCTAAAAGTTCACATGAACGGTGTGAATGCTCTGTAATTGACGTGATATCTCAGCAGAGATGAGGTTCTAATCATCTATCCAAGATAATAAAGTTCCATGCTATGCTATCAGCATCACTGTACACATCAAGTTACTAGAAAAAAGTCGAAGAGGCCGGGTAATGGACTTTGCTTACTGCACAAGGATCTCCCTTCTTTAGCTACATAATTTACAGAGACTAAATATGTACAATAATATAGAGTATCTCGAGGTTCCTTACTTCCAAACCTTAACAGCTCCATCTCTACTGCCTGATATCAGAAGTCTCTGATTTAATTTGACAGAAGCCAAAGAGAGAATAGAATCACGGTGGCACCCGGCAGAATCAATAGCAGCAGCTCCAAGGATTGCCTTAGCCGTTAGTCTGGTGGCCAAAGGTCGTCTCTTCGCCTCCTTTTATGACACAAGTAATGCTAGATATTAGTCCAACAATCATAAGATAAGGGAACTGTAAATTTCTCACACATTACAAACAAGGCACGCATAAAGAAAACTCATTGGAGATGGAGTGAGAGGAGGGATGAAGAGGCAAGGATGACAGTCTCGTCACTCGTGGAAATCTCCAGAAGTTAATTCAAAAGAGTATGGTTTACTTATCTGATGCACAAATTGGCTATTATGATAGTTGATACCTTCAATTTCTGGTTTCATGGGTAAGTATATAGCTTTTCTGTTTGTTTTCAAATGAAAAAGTTATCTAGTAGCTGCATCAGAGGAACATTTTGTGACTCATCACCAAAAGCAGGATGCTAAGTTAGATTTCAGGCAAGTTGGCTGATAACCTCCAAATATAGCTGCTTCAAATCATACAGTCAACCCCTACCATCATAAAACCCTCTAAGCACAATTCTCATTTTTCATTATATCAACCTCTATAACACTGGGGACGTGTTGCTCAGGAAAGTTCAATGGCAGAAAACCTTTTTCCAAGCTCTCCCTAAGTTCTTGTTTCTACGATGGTTCTCGAATAATTTCCACTCATTTCTCCACAGTTTTTCTTGATATAATTTGAGCACAAAAATCAGTATAACACCCACAACAAGGCTACCATTTAAGGATGGTATGTGACAAGCTCACCAAGTCACCATTGCAAAAGGATAAATCACATACCTGCACTATTTGTACGCCAAAGCTAGATTTTGTCTCATAAAAGTCATCATTAACTACCCCCTTTATAGATGGTCCGCAAACACAGTAACTTCGTTCTGGGCTGAAATATGCAATAGCCTCGTTAAATTATATGTTAAAAGTCGGTTAATTTAACATAGATCTAGAGAAACAGTCTAAAACCTGCAATGGTCCCAACGACGTATTTTTAGGTCAGTACCCCCAGTTAACAAATCACCACCAGGTAATGGAAGCAATGCACGGATGCCAGTAAGGCGAGGAGGCGGATCACTCAATTCATCAACTCGGTACTTTGAACCATTATTTCTTCTTAGATCTTGCTTAGGATTAGCCTTATTTGATGGCTTCGCCAGAGCCCAAGGTAAGTCAGAGTTCTCAGCCTCACTCTCATTATTTGCTACCCTCAATACCTGCAGGAAAAAAATTCAAAATTGTAAAAATCGAGAAAAAAGTCACAAGAGAGGAGACATGGTTTGTGATTCATAGCATGTCCTAAGAACATTGGCTCATCTTAAATGATAGTTACACATGCCAACCATCCATATTTTATACAAGACCATAGGTACTAATGAATTTCAAATTCAAAATTTACATCCAAGACAAACAATTCAAGCAGGACTTTTCCAATTTCTTAAACATATATCAGCTATCAGCTCTCACTAAGAAATTAAGACACGCTGACAAAGACTTCATTATCCAAACACTTTAAGTATAAAAGGAAACTAAAACTGGAATGGCCAGAGAGAGAGAGAGAGAGAGAGAGAGGTTAAGACATTGCACTCTTTCCTTATAAGAATCTCAAATCCCAGACATGGTAGCCACTTCAACAACAACAACTACCCAGTATAGTCCCAAAGTGGGACATGGTAGCCACTTCAAGTATATCTATATTGGATGCCGCATACACCAGATAAAGGAAAATAGCAAGTTATATAGACTGAAAAATTGACCACATTTATCAACTAGTACTCGAAACTAAAAGCACTTATGCCAAGCTTTCTTTTCTTAAGAATATAATTCAACATTACCTGGTGGCAGCTCCCATTCTCTGCATTCCAGAGAGAGACTTCATTACAACCTGCAGCAACATAAACAAGGGGCCTTGCTGCAGCAGACAATGACGTACTAGGAGGAGGAAGAAAGAGAGACATTCTCTCAATTGGACAAGCAAGAGAATATTGCCACGTGTTAACTGGTATGCAGAACCTCAAATCCCAAAGTGTAAGTACACCCCTTGAGGAGCCTGATACAAACCAGTTTCCACAAGGCCCGGCAACTAGAGATGATATATAACCCTCTTTGGGATAAACTTTGGTGTTCCAGGCATGTGAGCCTGTTCGTGTGTCCAACAGATGGAGACCACAAGTCTGGGTGCTGTACAAAATCATTTTTGAGGCACCGCCATCTGAACAGTAGTTCAAGAGGCTTGCTATGGCACCCTCTCCCACTTCATTCTTTTTCACATCAGCAATACCAGAATACTTTTCGACAACATTACCAAGTCCTCGAGAGATATAATCAACAGAGAACATATGTATTGTTCCATCACATGCTCCAACAACAACTTGAGCAGAACCTTGGAGCACTGTAACGCATAACGCTCGGCTTCCTTCTAAAGAATAAGTTAACCTTGATCTGAATGAAATATCCTTCTCCAACCTTTTAGAATCCCAAACCTTAACAGTAGAATCGTCAGATGCACTAACAAAAAAACTGTGGTCTGCTGAGATTGATATATCATTAACAGCAGAACGGTGCTCTTGGAGGTGAGCAACCAAAACCCCACGAGGCCTCCATCCTGAATCAGTAATCATAGATGTTTTGGCAAAAGAGGACAAATCAGTTCTATCTGTTGCAGCTGCGTTGTCTTCCATTGTTAGGGTACCCGCTTTAGTTGTAGCAGACCCAACATCCTGAAACTTGTTATTCACATAAGCTGTTTGATCAGCTTCCCTGTCTTCCACTTCATGTACAACTCTCCGCAACAGTGTGGAACTATTGCCAATGCTTATCGAACCTGACACGAGCTTGGGTGCTGGAACTGAATTTGCTAAATTAAATGACTTGTTTACAGGATCCATCCAAGGCAAAGATGAAGAACCAAATCCAAGGGAATTAAATGGCAATGAGGAATCAGAGGCTGCTGCACCGGTGCCTGCTAATTTCTTGTTATCCTCCTTAAAATAGTACAAAGGAATGCCTTCAGATGATTTATCAATAAAGCTGCTCATGCCACCCACTTGTGGAGACACAAAGCCAGATAGCTGTAATTTTTCTGAAGGGAGGCGATCACAGCTATCCATTATGCCAGAAGGATTTTGTATTAAGCTTCCCACAGCTTTCACCTTGGTTTCATTATCATCACTTTCAGTAAAATCAATTGGTTTTGTTAAATCACCAGCTGATTTATAACGAAGAAAATCATGTTTTCTGCCAGACCAGTACTTCATTCGATCCAACTCGCTGCTACTTCTCTCAAGTAAATCTACAGTTTCCCATTGTTTCAACTGAGGTGAATTGTACCATATCTTTCTCTGTCTCTCCAGCATATCTGAACTCTTTGCATTTTCCACAAGCTGATAGTATAGCTCTTTTGAAACTGGTGGCTTCAAGCACGAGAGAAGAGCTTTCTCTGAAGCTAAAGATGCTGGCTGCCTGCGAAGGAAGGGCCTTATTACTGGGACAAGAAAAACATAAGAATCAACTGCTCCTAAGCTCTCACTGCTGGCAGCAATAAAGGTGACAGCTGACCTCCTTACCCATTGGCTAGGGTAAAACAACAAATGGAAAGAACGGTCTATCATTTCAAGCAGGACCCGCTTGCGCAGAAAGCCACTTTTGCAGAGAATGGCCAAGCAATCTAGTGCATTGACAATTACAGCCTCAGTTGTATCAGTCAATGCCTGCTCAATGTACGGTAAAAGATATTCTTCCACACTTCGTTGTCCAACAAAAAAGCAGACATATATGATTTGCCCATAAAATACTGCCCTGAGCTGCTCATCTCTATCATTTAGAAAAGCAGGGAGAATGGGCAACAGGAAGTCATTACTTTGCCTCTGTCCAAAAAACCAACAAAGGTTACCAATATCTTGCAATAGTGCTCTCCTGATGTTTGGAGTTTGCTTTGGGCCCATCACGAGTTCTTGAATAACCTCAGCAACTGACTTCCTTAATTGAGCAAGTTGTGTATCACTGTTTAGACTCTGTGGCCGTACTGGTCGGTCAGAGGTCGATATTGATGAATTCTGGCATGAATTTATTTCATTTAGAACACCTGCCTCACTCAAGCTTATTGAGTGAATCAGAAAACCATAAGCAGTTAGTGCAAGCTTTGATATATTGCTGGCATAACAAATCCTAACACTCTCCTCTGGGTCATCAGGAAGCATGGAAAGCATAGGGAGAATATACTCGGGAAAAATTTTGGCATCACTTGGAGGAAAATCTCTAACTAAAGGAAGAATATCACATAAAGTCTCTAAGGCAGCACAACGAACAATTGCTGCTGGATCCGACAGCATTGCTATCACATATGGAAGTACTCGCTGCAAGCGATCTTCATCATCAATGTACATGGAACAAGAGTTCAACAGTAATACAGCACCTCTCCTCATAAAAGGCAATTTGACATTGCGTATGCAGGAACACAACAGTGAGGCTATCAGCACCATTCCTTCACAGCTCATTACATCTTCAGGAAATGGTAAGAAAGGCATACCAAAAGTGTCTGACTGATTATCATAGTCAGACATCAAAGAAGTCAAATCTTCCATGGTGATCTTTTTTAAGAAGGGATGGTGACTTCTCTTAAAAGAATTGGAGCTGACGGGGATTTGTTCACCTGGAGATAGCATGTGACATTGTCTTTGGTTCTGAGAATATGAAGTATTGGCTATATCCTCCAGCACTGGCTTCACAGGAGGACATTGATTATTTTGTTTTGCATCCCTAAGCAAAGTGTTCATGTTGCCAAGAAGATCAAAGCGATCATGAACTGAGCCCTTCTCCATCTCCTCTCTTTTATTCGAGGAGTCCCACACTAAATTCAGATTTTCCTTCGCGCCACTCTCTTGCTGTGTTTGACTGGCAGGAAGTGAATGTGGACTAGCAGCAGGAGAGCTCCCCTCACCAGGCTTATCATTCATCATTTGCTTACAGATCTCTTGAAAAGAGGTCTGGCATATTAGAACCTACAGAAGTGATTTAGCCACTAAGTACAAATGTTGGAGGGAGCAACCAAGAAAGACACTAGATGTAAAGTTACAATCTTACCCTCGCATCGGAGTTAAGGGGATTCAATAAGGAATAGAAGTTATGAAGGAATGGTGAGAAGTAGCTCGGGAACACAACTCCTGCATAGTTCTGCAAGTAGCTTTCTGCAGAACACCGTGACTCTGGGTCCAATTGAATCATGTGAAGAATCATCTTCCGAATTCCTGAATCTGGAATCTGCATTAAGGAAAAATGAATAAGCATTTATCAGAAAAATTACAAAAATTGACAAAGAATGCGAGTAACTCTTTGCTTTAGATTTTGAGCTGTTAAAGTATTGTATTACAATAGAGACATAGAAACTTGGCACTAAGATGATGCCAAGAGGATTACAAGCTTTGAAACCCTTATGCACGAAAACAAAAACAAAACAAACAAAAAAAAAGTTGCAAAATTCATAACGAAACTTTTTTATGCATAGCTTTAAAATTACTCCCTCCGGTCCACAATAAGTGACCATTTTACCTTTGGCACACCCATTAAGGAAATATGAACTCCTAGAGAAAAAAAGATGTATTCACTACATTAACCTTAATTAATTGTTACCTTGGCACATTGGAATATGTAAATAAGGCAAATTTTGGAAAAATAAAATTAATTCTTTCTTGATTATGTAAATGGACACTTATTTTGGACCAAAATAAAAAGGTAAGATGGTCACTTATTGTGGACCGTAGGGACAAAATACTAAGTCATTTACCAAAACATCGAATTCAAGAACAGAATTCAAAGGACTAAAGTGGTACAATACCATAAGAAAGGAAAGAACAAGAAAATTGCTAAGCTAAGAAACAAAACAAAAAAACAAAAACAAAGTGATACCTTTTCCAGAAGTTGACTGGGATCATATTGTCCTCTGCGATAAGCAAGTAGTTGAGATAATTCGAACAACGGCTGGCCCTCGAGGAAAAGCTCAGCAATAACACACCTGGTGCAATGTAGACAATGTTCAAATACTCAAATCCTCATTGCGTAGCATTGATATGTGTGTTTCCTACTTTTATGGGGGATTAATATTCAACAATATCCCTGCATGTATGATATTCTTCCCATCCTATTATACACAAAAGACCACAAGCCAGTATAAATGAAAGTAATCTCTTTATTGCACAAGAAACTACACCATTTCGTCAAAAAGTTGAATGTTTGTTTTTTCTTCATTCGCTTGTCCCCACCAAGTACACTTTGGTACAGAAAACTCTCTTCATTCTATTTTTAACTGATTCACTTTTGCATCAATGAGATAAGGAAGTTTCAATTGGTTATCATATGCCTACAGTTGGAACTATCATTCATATAATAGTTAATTTTCCTTCTTCAGAAAGCACTATTATTTACCAAATATCAAATATTAAATTGTGTAACATTAGTTAGTTCCTAAAAGTACACCGTAAAACATTAGTTAGTTCATATAGCCCCTATTTGTATAGAAGATTGGGCGTCTTTTGTAGAGAATCATGTTCTGATGTAAATTCTCTACTTTTTGGTATACTTCTTGTATACGGGAGTTCTCTCTCTTTTGATTAATACATACCTTATCAAAAAAAAAGTACACCACAAAAAAATCATTCTTGAGGATTGTGAATGTACCCCTTAGGTAGGTTGGATAAACTAAAAGTGAGTATCATATACTCTACTACATCTATCCAAAAAGCCGAAATTAAAATCTATTTGTAGCATTAGTTTCTGCAAACCCATCCAGCAACTGCACACAGCTAGCCATAAGCTTATTGACTTCATCATTACTTCAACAATGCATAAAAGGAGAGAGGTTGTAAAGAAAACTGCAGCAATCACTCCTCTTGATGATTTACATGGAACTATGGTGTCCACGGACTTCTATGTTCTTAACTACATCAAAAGTGCCAGTGTAGGCTTTTGCAAATATTATCATAATATAATCGATTTACCTACGAGTGCCTCCATCTAATTCTTTTTCAGTTAATTTCTGTTTTCATTTAAGTTCAGTAATTCGTGATAACTCAAGCAACTAGCAAGTCCTGTTTCTCCTTGTCCAGGACCTCCACCAAGTCCTATAATAACATATTTCAGACTTCTCTTAATAATTTCCAAAAGAAGTTCAAAACACTTCTACTATATGTTTCAATCTGCTGATAATTAGAATAAATACGGATGAATAGTTATGTCAATAATAGTGGCAATGATTTTACTACTAATTGATAATAATACTAATAGTACAAATGTATAACTGAGCTAGACAAAAGAAGGATAATACAAGTCAAGTTAGGCCAAAAAACAGAAGCCAGTTAAACTATTATATTTAGTTTTATTGTTCTATTTAGTAATATGCATGACATGACACTAGATAACCAGATAAATAAAATGAAGGATATTGCATGAGTTAATCTATTGAAAGAAGGGACTCTTAAATTAACGATGACTGATTATTGTTCTCATTGCTAAGGAAAACATCCTTATCTTTTAGTCACGAACTACCTTAGTAGGATGTCTTGCAGAGACAGCTGGAAAACAGCTGACTATTAACTGGAGATTCAGCAAGTGTTAATAGTATGCAAGGCGTACATAGAATTGCTAGTAAAAGTAGGGAGCTATGCGTCCAAAAGAGTTTGATATGATTCAAAAGTCTTAGAGAGAAAGAAGATTTCTCTGCAACAACTATTTTTATTTTTGTACAATATAAAACACATATTGTTCTTATCGTTATGGAAAACATCCTAATTTTTTAGTCGTGGACTACTTTAAGTAGAAAGGCTCATACAGACAGCTAGAATAGCTGTCAATTAACTGGATAATTATCTAGTTTTAATAGTATCTAAGACGTATACAGAAGTTGCTAGTAAATGTAGGGCGCTTGGTCCCAAAAAGTTTGATATGGCTCAAAAGTCAAAAGACTTACAAGAGAAAAAGGATTTCTCCACGAGTCTTTTCTGTAGGTTTTTCATACATAAAGAGGAAGATTAAAAACTCATCGATCTCCTTACCGCTCCGTGGGGGTCTTCATTCACTCTTCTCTTACTTTCCCTACTTCTAGAAAAAAAAAATTTGTTGAACAAAAAATTTGACAAGAAATCAATTCAAAAATAAGAAAAGGCAAACTATTGAGCAATTCATCTTTTCCTAAATATAAGAATTGTTGTAACTCGTGTCGAATTAGCAATTAATCTCTCTGAATCTTATCAGTGGCCATCGTGATGATACAACAACACAGATAATACTGGAGGGAAGTCACACATAAAGAGTTGATATATAAACAATCTGAAAAAAGTTCCAGAAAAAGTTTTAGTTCGGGCATCTTACTAGTAGTAATTTTAAGAGAGAAACAGTAAAGTTTAAAGCTTCCATTCCAAAATAATGACTCAAGTGAAAATCTCACCCAACAGCAAAGATGTCCATCGATGGCTTCAAAGGAGCATCTGGTGCTACGTGCATCTCACCTCCATGCTCATAAAACCTCTGAAAATTAGTGGCATTTATGCAGAAATTACTTTGACATCATGGTGCATAAAAATAATGTATCTATTGAAGAAGGGGAGAGAGCGTGGGACAAGTACGCCTCTAGAAGAAACGGGCAGTTTTTCTTTTGTTCTTTCTTTTCCTTTTTTTTTCTTTTTTTTTTTTTGGGGGGGGGGGGNACTATTGCTTATTCAAGCTTATTGGTGTCTCCCAAAGTTCACTTTTAATGTCTAAACGAAAAGCTCTTGAGCACACTTATCACCATTAATCCCTTTTCATTGTACCCTTCACACTTAGTTTCTACTACAAAACTACTTCTCGAAATGTGTTTCCAGCAGTGCACTGCATATGAAGGTTAAGACTGGATTGGAATGACGAACAGGTCAGTCTTTGGCACAAGGCACGGATTCTGCCCTAGAAAGTGGAAAATAGCGAATAGGGTGGTTGTGTTTGGACAGCAATTGGGCAGTGGGAGCAAGTGTAAACAAGTCTGACTGTCCTCACCAGACAATTACATGCACAAGAATCCGTTTGCCATTGCTCAAAAATTAGACACTACATATTCGAACTCACAGTCATCATTGATATTTGACAATAGTACTTCAACTAAGCAAAAGAAATTATGTTATGTTTAGTGTTCGCTACTCACAACTATCATAAATACAGGAGAGAAACTTATAATTGAAATGCAATGGTTTCTTTGCTTGAAAATACAGCTTTTCTATCAACAAATGACTCGCTAATTTTCAAATTAAAATTCTTTTGTATTAAGCCAAGGAATAATCTATAATCAAACTACTCATAGTAAACAACAAAAGGAAACAACTTATTCAAACCTCGGGTGCAAGATAGCATCGCCTTCGTCCACCGGTATCAAAAAAGAATGAGAAATCAGAAGGATCATCATGTGGAATATAAGTGGGTTTGAACGATGCAAAGTCTGCGAGATAAAGCCAGTTCCAAGAAGTGACCAGCACATTCTCACACTTGATATCACCTGCAACAACAGTCCATGCCAGTCTTTTAAGGCAGAAAAATGAAAGCCCGAGCAAGTCATAAGTATTTCATATGATGAGTCATCTCACCGTGACATACTCCATGTTCATGACTCTGCTTCACTGCATAAAGCAACTGCAAAAGTAGCAATACGTGATATGACTACTTGCCACTTGAGAAACCATAATTATATCGATTTAATAACAAAACAAAAAAATATTACCTGGAAAGCAAGCCACTTTTTTTCGACAACACAGAGAAAAGGTCGGGTACTAAGACGATCGTGCAGATTGTTAAAGAAGTATTGCCTCAACAAATAAGCAGCTTTATCTGTTTCAAGCCAGAACTGCAACATTTTCCATCAAGCAAATCCTCAAATTATTTAGTAAACTAAGTATGTTATTAATATAAATCTTCAACAAATTCAAATTCAAATTCAAAGTCAATCAGCCAAAATTTAGTGAAGAGAGTACCAAACCTGGAAAGGCCAAACATGTGGATGATCAAGGGAGGTGAAGATATCACGGATTTTGGAGAGACGCTGCTCATAATCTCGCAAATCAATGAAATCGCCTCTTTTGAAATAGACCTTTACGAGCACGAGTCCTTCGTCGTGTTTACACAAAATTGATTTCAAAAAGCGACCTCGACCTAGAACTTCTTTAAGCACCAGATTGTATGACGACGGCAAGTCGTGGAGGTAGTACTCCATCGCCGACGCTTGTGTTGTTTTCGCTATCTTATTCCCCATTTTTACTCTTTCTTCTCCTTCCCTTTTTGGTCTTTGTTTTGTTCGGCGATGAGTTTCGAGTTGCTTTTAGCTATCATCCATTGTTTTGGGGGTTTTGGCAATGGGTTTGGAAAAGAACCAGTCGGAGTTCCGGCGAGGCTACCGTGAGAATTTGGGATGAATGTATGAGAAAGAGTGTAGCCGGGTTTACCAATTTCCTGTTATATCGTGCCATGTCAGCCTCACCATTCTTTTTTCCTCTTTTCCGTTAAAAATATGAAATTGGTATAATTATTTATTTAACGGAAAAGGCACTATCATTTAGTGAATGGTTTATAAATAGTCACCGTCCATCTATTGTTCCAAAAAAATACATTCTGCCCATCTATCCATCTAAGAGTGTACTGTGGGCCGGGCTGGGACGGGACCGAACCGGGCTAAACGGGCTAAACGGACCTGGTGGGCCGGTCCTGTTGGGCTGGTCCCGGATGGTGCAAGAAGCCCGTGACGGGCGGTTAAAAGTGGCAAGCCCACGAGCTCGAGACACGCAAGCAGGCCTGGGCCGGTCCTAACGGGCTCCACGACCATATTTTTTAAAAAAAAAAGTTTTTTTTTTAAATACCAACGGTTAGATTTTTAAAATCTAGTCGTTGGGCTTCAATTTTAGCCGTTGGCCACTTTAAAAAATAGTCATTTGGCCCTCAAACTTTATATAATTACACTTTTTCCCATTTTTCAACAATAAATACCCCTCATTCTTTTATTTTTACTCACCAATTCATCAATCTCTCTCAATCTCTCTCAATCTATCTCAATCTATATCTAATTTCTCTTCTATAATTGCTTATTTTATTATTGCAATTTCGTAAAAAATTGTGAAGTTGGTGAATTGAAGTATTTAAGTCTTCAAGTCTTCAACGATTTTCAATTTTCAAGAAGTTGTTCGGCAATTCGGTAAACTCGTTCCAACTTTTAATTTTTAAAAATATATTTTTGTGTGTTTTAGACTATGGCATTTTCTTTGAAAAAAATATTTGGTGGTAAGGGAAAAGCTAAAATTGGTGAAAGTAGTCGCCAACCTACTACCCTTCCCGCGGCTCCCCAACCCAGATCTGTTACCTGTCCTGCTGCTCCTATTATTCTTGATAGTGATAACCCTTATTTTCAATTTTCGGATAGTGAATTTTGCCATAATGTTGCACCAGGTCAACGATTAGATGAAGAAGTTATGAATGCTCTTTATCCTAATGAAACTATCTTAGAAAATAATGAGGAAAATGAGGATGTAGATGAAACCCAACCGGATTTAGATGATACACCTACTAGTCCTGTTAATAACCCAACTACTGCCCCTTCCGACCCACCTGTAAAAACCCCTACTTTTAATAGACAACCTTCTAAACGCCTAGAAACATCAATAGTTTGAAATTTTTTTATTCAAGTAAGAGAACAAAATAAGGCTAGGTGTAAAACTTATGGGAAATTGCTGGCGCATAAATATACTGGAGACCGTAGCGGTACGGGTAGTTTGGCTAGGCACATACAAACACACCCTAGAGATAAAGTTAAATATTTACAAATGAAAGCGCAACAAGAGGGGACAAATGTTGATTCTGTTGTTAACCCTAGTACAGGTTCAAATCTAGTTCAACCGAAAATTAACCCTGTGACCGGTGGTATTTTATATTACGATCCTAATAAAGATCGTGAAGAATTAACAAAGATGGTTACCGTTATGTGCTTACCCTATACTTTTCTTTCTAATCCTAATTTTGTGCATTATATTAGAAGAAGTTATAATCCTACTTATAAAGGTTGGCATCACGCAACGGTTAAGAGCGATATTTATAAATATAAACATGAATATGAACAATATTTACGGTATTTATTTACTCATATAACTAATCGGATATCTATTACTACTGATATTGGTAGAAGTAATAATGATTGTAATTATCTAACGGTTACAAGTCATTGGATAGATGAGGAGTGGATAATGCAAAAACACATTATTGCGTATAGAATAATTAATTCACGCCATATAAGTAAGTTTATTACTAACACTGTTGCAGATATTTGTAGATATTTTTGCATTAGAGATAAAATAATGGCAATTTCTATGGATAATGCTTCTAGTAACACTAGTGCTATAGGCATACTTACAACAACACTAAATCCTGCATTTAGTAATTGTTTTCATGGGAGATGTATTTGTCATATTTACATTTAATTGTTGGTGATGGTTGTCACACCTCCTTTTGGCACGCCCTACCCCCGTGGTAGACGCGAGGGAGTTTTTTCATTTAAAGTGACAATATTCGAAATGAGATTATTTTGTTTATTTTAGAGTCGCCACTTGGAATAAATTATGGTGTCCCAAGTCACCGATTTATTTAAATCCCAAATCGAGAAAATTTCGACTTTCCAAATGAAGTTTGCGAACCAGAAATTCTAAGTAAGGAATTCTGTTGACCCAAGGGAAGGTGTTAGGCACCCCCGGATCCCCTGGTTCTAGCACGGTCGCTTAAACTATTGTAAATGGCTAAAATATCTGATTTTAATACATGTTATAAGTTATGTGCTTTTAATCGGTTCTAAACGCTTTCATTAAATTAAAATATATACATTTAAATATTTGAGCAAACGGGCCTGATCTCGATCTGGACCCACTAAAATTTCAATTCTCATAAAATGAATGCCGATGAAGTTGTTTCAAAATTATGCTACCCGAAGGGACTAATGAACGACTTGATTACGGGCGATCCTGATTTATCCTAGTCATAACTTTTACACAAGCATACGACGTTCAAGCGAAATTAGATATGGCCATGGTTGCCTTGCATTTTTCGGATTAAACCTAGCGCCGCTTATACAAGCACGATATGGGAGTGTTTGATTCACTATTGAATTATTTTTCTAGTTGATTACATGAAGCAACCGGTTAGAGAAATAACTATAACACTATCGTGAAGCTTATTTTAATACATGCATTGTTAAATTAAGCTAACCATAATAGTTATATATCAACAACTAATACATGTCAAACCTTGAATTAATTTTCAATTTTTGAAGTGTATTCGAGTTTTTCTACATTTAGAACTAACATTAGATTAAACCAAATACAATCCCAAATTTCAAACTAACAGTACACTAATCTATTGCAGTTTCAGAAAAGTCCTAATTTAGTTTACAACAATAACAGAATCATTCAATTGACAGTCCCACAGTAGAGCTTAAGTTCCGATTCCATTTCACTACCAATAGGAGAAAATACAGTCTCAGAAATGTGTACCTGAGCTTTAACAGCAGAAATGAAAGAAGAAAGGATCAGTATCAGCTCAAACAAAGCAAGCAGACAGCCACCAGCAAGAAACAGTAGCAGAAAATCCCAGGAAAGGCTTAGAAGCAAGCAGGAAGAAACCAGTAGCAGATTCCAAACGATGACAATTTCAAAACCAAACAGCAATAAACAAGTGCAGCGAGAAAACTTGGAGGTTCAATGGAACATTAACGATGCTGTAATGATTCCAAAGTAGGAGGACCTCACTTTTAATTTTTCTAACTCTCACTGGATTTCTATTCTTCCTAATATAGTCTGTGCCTCCCTTTTGAAACTGAAGTTCTGATCTTTAAAAAGTTTAAAAGGACTGAAGTTTCAGCTAATGAACTGGGAGGCAGAACAAAAGAAACAGAGCAATCGAACAGTTTCCTTTTAGAGCTCTCTCAGTTTCTTTTAAAGACTGGAAAGTCTCCTCTAGGTTGGAAGAAAAACTTGAGATTAAAACTGATAAGGCTGGAAAACTGATATACTGAAAAACTGATACTCCAAAACTAATCTTGGACTGGAAAAACCTTGATTAGGGATTGAAAAATCTCTTTAGGGATTGAAAAATCTCTTTAGGGATTGAAAAATCTCCAAAAAAAAAAATTCCTCCCTTAAACTAATCTGAAACCTTCTCTTATATAGCCAAAAGACTCTGCCTTAACAACCTGCTTTTACACTTCAGCTTATTAGAAAAATCATTTCTTCCATCATATTCCCCTCAGGTTCCCACTTCTCTTTGTCTAAGTATGGGAACTCTCATTTTTTAAACCCCGAAGTTCAGAATATAGTGAGTGTCCTGCTGTACAGCAGGTTCCACTATCTCTAAAGATGCCAGCCAGGGTGTATTTACACTATGGCCTGCCCTAATGGTTCAACACATGCTCAAGGGTGGCAGTCCACTAAGCTCTGAAATTT
>MU722411.1:0-10634 GCA_026770625.1 Nicotiana glauca
CTTCTTATCATCTCAAGGATAATTACTTATTGGATTTGTGTTAACTAACATATGGCATGAACTAACGTGTGTGGACATGGGTTATAACATGAAGAAATCCCTGATATACTTTCAAACAACAAAGAAGTACAAAGACTGACGGGAATGATCACAGCTTTGGGAAGATTTATTTCTAAATCATCGAAAAAATGTTTTAAATTTTTCTCGGCCCTTAAAAAGCAGGATCATTTTGAGTGGGATGAGGAGTGTCAACAGGCACTTAGAAATGTGAAGACTTACTTATCAAATCAGCCTTTGATAGCAAAACCAAAGGTCGTGGAGACACTTTTCATCTACCTTGTTGTTTCAAAAGTTGCGGTAAGTGCGGTTTTGGTTCGTGAAGAACATGGTAAACAATCTCCTCTCTACTGTGTTAGTAAATATTTATTAGATGCAGAGACATGGTATCCACAACTAGAAAAACTAGCACTTGCTTTAACCATGGCATCTAGAAAATTAAGACCATATTTTCAATGTCATCCCATTGTTATGGTAACTGTATACCCTTTACATAGTATATTGCATAAACATGAATTGTAAGGAAGGTTAGCCAAATGGGTCATAGAAATGAGTGAATATGAAATCACGTACCTACCTATAAGAGCAATAAAGTCTCAAATACTAGCTGATTTTGTATCTGATTTTAGCCAAGGGATGCAGTTAGAAGCTGAAAAAGAATTCAGGTACTTAATGGGGCTAATCCAGGAGCATGGACTTTATTTACTGATGGTTCATCCAATATAAAATGTGCAGGATTAGGAATCATTTTAGTACCACCTACGAGTGTAACGATTAGCCAGGCTATTAAATGTCACTTCGTAATTAATAATGAAGCGGAGTATGAAGCTGTGATTGCAGGTCTAGAATTGGCACAAGAACTTGGTATAAGTCAAGTGGTGATTAAAAGTGATTCTCAACTTGTGGTTAATCAAATACTGGGGAACTATACAGCTAGGGAAGCAAGGATGCAACAATACTTGGAAAGGGTACGGGAACTAATAAAGCAATTTCAAACTTGGAAGGTCATCCAAATACCAAGTGATGAAAATGTTGAAGCAGATGCCTTAGCCAATCTTGCATCTGCAGCAGATGTGACAAATGATGCAAACGCCTCGGTTATACATTTATTTTACTCAGTTCTCGAACCTGATAAGAACGAGGTAAATTTTAATAATTTAAATTGGGATTGGAGAAACGAAATTGTTGCTTTTTTACAGTACGGTACCGTCCTTGATGACAAGAAGAAAGCATACGCGCTTCGAAAAAGGCCGCTCGTTATTGTTTAAAATAGGGAAACCTTTACCGTAAAATGTTTGGTGGCCCCTTAGAAAAATGCCTCAAACCTTCTCAGATGGAGTATGTAATGAGGGAAATACATGAGAGGCATTGCAGGAATCGCACAGGAGGAAGATCACTGGTAAGAACCTTGATTAGAGCAGGGTACTACTGGCCCAAAATGGAAGAAGAAGTGAAAAGTTTTGTGGCTAAATGTGATAAATGCCAAGGATACGGTAACAATATGCATCGATCAGTAGAATTATTACATCCGGTCATTGCGCCGTGACTATTTATGAAATGGGGATTGGACATAGTAGGACCGTTGCCTCAAGCAAAAGGACAAGTAAAGTTTCTACCTGTACTTACTGATTATTTCACTAAATGGGTGGAGGTAGGAGCATTTAAATAGGTGAGAGAAAAGGAGGTTAAAGATTTTATTTAAGCGAAATATCATCTGTCGATTTGGGGTACCAAAGGAAATCGTATGCGACAATGGCCCTCAATTTATCGGGGCTCAAGTCACAGAGTTTCTTGAGAGTTGGCAAATCAAAAGGATTACATTTACACCCTATCATCCAGTGGGTAGTGGGCAAGCAGAATCAACGAACAAAGTTAAAATCAACAATTTAAAGAAACGATTAGAGGAGTCAAAGGGTAATTGGCCTGAAGTGTTACCCGAAGTTTTATGGGCATATCGCACAACAACAAAAATGAGCACAGGTAAAACACCCTTCTCTTTGGTCTATGGAGCTGCAACACTAATCCCGGTTGAAATAGGAGAACCAAGTACAAGATTCTCACAAGCAGCACAAGAGTCTAATGATGAAGAGATGCAGATCAATTTGGACTTATTGGAAGGCAGGAGAGAAGCTGCATTAATAAGAATGGCAGCACAAAAACAAGTGATCGAACGATATTACATTAGGAAAGCTCGCCTGATATACTTCAAAATTGGGGTCTTCGTGCTTAAAAAAGTCTTTCAATCGACAAAGGCAGCCAACTCAAGTAAACTAAGCCCAACTTGGGAAGGACCCTACAGGGTACGTGATGTTTCAGGAAAATGAGCGTATGAATTGGAAACAATGGACAGGAAGGTACTTTCTTCGCATTGGAATGTTGTTCATTTGAAGAGATACTACTTCTAAGGGAAAACCCATGGTCAGGTATCACCATGTTAAACTTTATTTTTTAAATTGTTAAAATATTACTAACGATTTTAGATGATAGGAAAAACGCTCACCCGTATTAAATGATGAGTCATGACATGTACGGTAAAATGGAATAAACTAAAATTCCTGGCCCAGGGTTACAATTAATCTGATAGAAACATAAATGGGTTAAGCAGTCTTCATCTATAATCGCACCCCCGTATACCGTATGTATTTCCTTTTTACGAAAAGGACTAGGGGAAAGTGACTATCAAGTGCTTGAGGCTTCATACTTCAACACTCAAACACTTGGGGGACTGTATAGAATATACAATCACGTGTATATAAAAGGCAATAAGATTGAGTAAAAATCAAGCCTAAGAAGAGTCAAGTACGGAGTAGAAGTTAAGGAGTCATGGCATTCATCATAGTGTTCTTTCCCATGAGAACAATGGAGTCACCTCTCAAACCCTTCCTAATTCTTTGAAGTTAAAGGGACCCAAGGTACCTCAAAACAGTCAGGGTAAAGACTATGTACTGAAACGGGTTTTAAGGAAAAGCCATGTATCTATTGTTCTACTTTTGTATAAATCTGCTACAAGAAAAACAGTTACGAGAAAGTTATAGATGTAATTCAAATACATGTAAAGTATTACTCAAAACTTGTCAAGGTTCAAAAATAAAAGCTTGTCCAAGTTATTACAAAGAAACATGTGTGTTCCAATTTCTTTTATCGTATAATAAACACCATTATGTAGTTGAGACGTCTTCTTCATCAAGTGTCAAAATATAAAAGGGCCCTCTTTTATAAAACTCATGTTATTTAGTCGTGATGTTAATAGAAGCATTTTTAAAGAACAAAAATGCAGACTATTCTTTAAGTCATCTAAAATAAAAGGCACGAATAGAACAGATGGAAGTTTAATGATAACTTCTTAATATTTTAAAACTAAAGACTAAGTATAAACTTAGTCATCAAACTGTTCATACAAAAATGCCCCTTAACAATACTTGGGGACTTGTACTTCTAAAACCAAACCTTAACTGATAACTAGGGGTTTGACTACAAAAAAACTATCACAAGAAACCACAAACCTTAAACACGGTTTTCCAAATTGGTACCTGCTAAAACGGGATTTAAAACAATTGTAAAAACTTTTTCATCAAGAAGAAGGAACTGAAGAAAGATCATCAGCGGGCTCAACTGGAACAACATCATCAATAGTTGAAGGTTGATCTTCAATCACAGCAGTAGGAGCATCAACAGGCAAAGTCTCAGCTTGACTAGCAACAAGAGGCACAGATGAATTTGAGGAAGGTATGACACTCCTGGCAATTTCAACAATCATGGGGACTTCAACTGCAGGAGTCTCAGCCACAGGAGTTTTAGTCACAGGAACTTCAGCCTCGTGAGATGAAAAATCTTATGGTTGTTGTGCTCGTTCAATGGCCTCATTCAGCTTGGCTAATTCCGATTCCAGGCTGAAATTTTCTTGGCCCATTTCTACCAAGGTGTCACAACGAGACTTTAAAAAGGTCCAACTTATCTCAACATTGGTTGACTCTTCAAGAAGTTCATAATCTCTTTCCCAAGCATTCTTCGTTTTTAGCCAAGACAGAATTATAAGATGATTGAAGGGTGGAATGATAACTCTCTAGGGCATGTACCTTGTTCACAGAAACTCGTAGTTCTTCTTGTGTACGTGAAAGGTTTTGAGCTAGCTCACCAGCATGCATTTCTTTTTGAGCCAGCAACGTCTTAAGAGACCTATTTTCCTCATTGGCCTTGGATAGCTGTTCCGAAAAGGAAGATTCAAGGCCCTCTTTTTCCTTCTCAGTTTGGCTTGAGGTAGCGTTAATCATCGCTAGCTCGGAGGTTAATGTCATGACACAAAATCTAACCATGGTCGTCATGGCGCCTATCGTGTTACAAGGAAAGCCTATTCTCAAAATATTACTACTAATTTGATTATAAGAATTTAATAAAATATTCCTTATAATTTAATTCTTGATAAACTAACCAACTCTAAATATATTATAGAAAAATACGGAAACGAGCTCCAAACATCGGGGTGTCACTAAGTCATGAGCGTCTAAAACTATGAACTAAGATATATAAACTGTCTAACTGTCCAAAATAAGAAATGACAAAAGGAGTAGCAAGGTCCTGCGAACGCTAGCAGCTACCTTGTAATTTACACAGATACCCGACCTGAACTCAACGATCGCCGCACTCTAACTCACCTGGATCTGCACATAAAGTGCAGGGTGTAGTATGAGTACAGCCACATCAGTAGTAACAGAAATAACTAAGGAACTCAGCAATAGTGACGAGCTAAGTAAAACAGTCCAATTATTTATTTTCATAATTTTAAAAAAATAAACATGAATAAACAGGTAAATTCCATAACTCAGTAAATACCACAAAGAAAATTTAACAGATAAATGCAGCAACAACAAAAGTAAATGAAACTTAACAACCATGTCACTCCATTACTTATCACTCGCACTAATCACTCAACACTCAATACACTCAGCACTATGCAGTCTACACTATGCGGTCACTGGGGGTGTGTACAGACTCTGGAGGGGCTCCCAAAGCCCAAGCGTTAAGCACGGACAACTCACGTGCCATCATGTTAATACATGGATCCGCACGGTCAACTCACGTGCTACATGGACAACTCACGCGCTATGGTATCAATACCTAGACTCGCATGGTCAACTCACGTGCTACGCGGACAACTCACGTGCTATGGTATTAATATCCTCACAATTAGGCCATCATATCAATACTGAATCCGCACGGTCAACTCATGTGCTACGCGGACAACTCACGCGCTATGGTATAAATGCCTGGACCCGCATAGTCAACTCACGTGCTACGTGGACAAATCACGCGCTATGGTATTAATATCATCACACCCAGGCCCTCGGTGTTACTCAACTATATAGCTCACTAGCCTCACTATCATCAATAAATAATTGGACACAGCCCACATCAAGTATCACAACATATTAGCAAATAATAGAGACTAAGGTAAATACAATAATTTCTATGACTGAGTACAAATAATGTGAGCATGAATAAAGCCTAAGCATGATCTCTAACATGAAGGCAAACAAGTTCAACAACAACATAATAGCTATTAGGCCTCGCAGCCTCACGGGACGGACCAAGTCTCAATCCCTTGAGGTATACGCCCACACGCCCGTCACCTAGCATAGGTATCACCTCCAAATAATCACATCATATCAAATTCTCCAGGTTTATACCCTCAATGCCAGAATTAAAACTGTTATTTACCTCAAACGCGTAAAATCCTACTCTGGGATGCCCTCATCTGTTGACTCAGTCTCCAAAAGCTCTGAAACTAACCATAATCAGACTAATACCATCACCATGTGCTAAAGAATCTAATTCCATAATAAAATTTACAAAATATGCCAAAAATCCAAAATCGGCCAAAACTCGACCCCCGGGCCGACATCTCAGAATCAAACAAAAATGGTAGAATAATAATCCTCGTCCTCTCCCGAGTCTAACCAAATAAAATTCTTCAAAATCAGACTCTGTTTTATCCCTCAAATCCTCACTTAAAACTCTCCAAAACTCAAACCCTAACTCCCTCAATTTTCACTTTGAAATCATCAATCAAATCCCAAAAAAACGAAGATGGATTCATGAAATATAATCAAAATCGAGTAGAGAAAACTTACCCCAATCCATTTGGTGAATATCGCCTCCAAAATCTCCCAAATTCGAGCTCCCCAAATCAAAATATGATCCAATCAGCAAACCCTACTTTTATGTATTTTTCTACCAGTTATTCTACCTTGTTTCTCATGCCAAAAAATCTGAAACTCGTATTTTATGTCTCTAATGGATTTCTTGTGAAATTCTAGTCAAGTTAGGATTTTGAATTACTCAATTTGACCTTATAATGAATGAAATATGTAGGTTTTAATATTTGCAAATAGTGCAGATTTTTAAATACGCTACTAGTGCCAATTTCGTAATTACTCTGAAAAAGTCCGGCAACCTAATTTTTAGTAAAATCACCATAAAATCCCCATACGATATCCAAATTTGATGATTCTTTTTGCTACGGGTCCGTAATTGCGATACAGATCTAATGCTTCAATATAAAATAAAATCGGAGCTCATTTGTTCAATATGATATCATTTATGCTTGAAAAAACTGCATCGAAACATAAAAAAACGAGCGCAACACAACACAAACTTATCCGAAGCTCACCCGAGGCCCACGGGACCTCAGCTTATAATTTCAACAAGTCATATATCGCTACCTGAACTTAGTGGAAGCTCCAGAACACCCAAAACAACACCAAATCAACCTCGAATTAAAGCCTACGAATTTCTAAACTTCCAACTTTCGTCAATTCAAGCCTAATTCTACCACGGACCTCCAATTCACATTCTGGACACACTCCTAAGTCTAAAATCACCCAACGAAACTAATCGAATCATAAAAATCTAAATCGGAATTCCTTTACTCATAAGTCAACTTCCGATTGAATTTTCTAACTTAACTTTCTAACTAAGAGACTAAGTATTCGTTTCACTCCAAAACTACTTCGAACACAAACATACCAACTTGATACAACTCAACACAGCTAAATAACACATAATTAAGCATAGATGATGGAAATGTGGTTATAATTCTCAGCACGAACGACCAGGTCGTTACATCCTCCCCCTCTTAAACAAACATTCGTCCTCGAACGAGTATAAAAACAAACCTAGAGTCTCAAATAGGTGAAAACTTAAGCAATACCTTATCGTCACATTCAAATCATATGAACTCATATCGCGGTCAGATCATATCATCACGTATCCATCCAACCACCATTTCTACTAATAGAGACACTACCGAACATATAGGTCCATAAACATGCGCTCACACAATCAACACCTAAGTGCTCAATCTATAGTCAAAACCCAGCCTCAAGTCTTCCAAAATGGCCCAACATCAACAAAGAGACATCACATCTCGCACCGCATCCAGGGAATCACAATCCGTCGATGAACAACTGATATTGAGCGCGCATGTGTGCATACGAATGCGTCAAAAAAATTCAAAGAGTTACACTTCAAGCCGAATCAATACCGCACGATAAGAATTCAAGAAGGTGAAGTTTTTCTAAAGGTTCTGTAGCCTCTCTAAGATAAGTACAAACGTCTTTGTACCGACCCACAAGACTCTACTAAACCCGCTCATGACTTGTGAGACTATGTAACCTGGGCTTTGATACTAACTTGTCACGAGCCAAAATCTAACCATGGTCGTGATGGCACCTATCGTGTTACAAGGCAAGCCTATTCTCAAAATATTACTACTAATTTGATTATAAGAATTTAATAAAACATTCCCAATAATTCAATTCTTGATAAACTAACCAACTCTAAATATATTATAGAAAAATACAGAAACAAGCCCCAAACATAGGGATGTCACTAAATCATAAGCGTCTAAAACTATTAACTAAGATATATAAACTGTCTAACTCTCCAAAATAAGAAATGACAAAAGGAGTAGCAAGGTCCTGCGAACGCTGCTACCATGCAATCTCCACAGATACCCAACCTAAACTCAATGATCGCCGCGCTCTAACTCACCCGGATCTGCACATAAAGTGCAGGGTGTACCATGAGTACAACCACCTCAGTAGTAACAGAAATAACTAAGGAAATGAGCAGTAGTGACAAGCTAAGTAAAATAGTCCAATTATTTAGTTTCATAATTTTAAAAAAATAAACATGAATAAACAGGTAAATTCCATAACTCAGTAAATACCACAAAGAAAATTTAACAGATAAATGCAGCAACAACAAAAGTAAATGAAACTTAACAACAATATCACTCCATCACTCATCACTCGCACTCATCACTCAACACTCAATACACTCAACACTCTGCACTCTGCACTCTGCACTCTGCACTCTGCACTCTGCACTCTGCACTCTGCACTCTGCACTCTTCACTCTGCACTCTTCACTCTAAACTATGCGGTCACTGGGGGTGTGTACAGACTCCGGAGGGGCTCCCAAAGCTCAAGCGCTAAGCACGAACAACTCATGTGCCATCATATCAATACCTAGATCCGCACGGTCAACTCACGTGCTACACGGACAACTCTCGAGCTATGGTATCAATACCTGGACCTGCACGGTCAACTCATGTGCTACGCGGACAACTCATGCGCTATGATATTAATATCCTTACAACCAGGCCATCATATCAATACCTAAATCCGCATGGTCAACTCACGTGCTACGCGGATAACTCACGTGCTATGGTATAAATACATGGACCTGCACGGTCAACTCACGTGCTATGTGGACAACTAATGCACTATGGTATTAATATCCTCACACCTAGGCCCTCGATCTTACTCAATCATATACCTCACTAGCCTCGCTATCATCAACAAATAATGGGACACAGCCCACATCAAGTATCACAACATATTATCAAATAATCGAGACTGAGGTAAACATGTACAATAATTTCTACAACTGAGTACAAATAATGTGAGCATGAATAAAGCCTAAGCATGATCTCTAACATAAAGGCAAACAAGTTCAACAACAAGTAAACACATAACCACAAATAATAGCTATTAGGCATCGTACCCTCACGGGACAGACCAACTCTCAATCCCTTGAGGTATACACCCACACGCCTATCACCTAGCGTGGGTATCACCTCCAAACAATCACATCATATCAAATTTTCCGGGTTAATACCCTGAAAGCCAGAGTTAAATCCGTTACTTACCTCAACCGCGTAAAATCCTACTCTGGGATGCCCTCATCTCTGGACTCGATCTCCAAAATCTCTGAATCTAACCATAATCAGATTAATACCATCACCATGTTCTAAAGAATCGAATTCCACAATAAAAACTACAAAATATGCCAAAAATCCGAAATCGGCCAAAACTCTACCACCGGGCTGACATCTCAGAATTAGTCAAAAATGGAAGAATAATAATCCTCGTCGTCTCCCGAGTCTAACCATATAAAATTCGTCAAAATCGGAATGGAGAATTTGGAGGAGAGGAATAATACCTTAGAGAGGCAAGTTCAAACATTAATTGTAATGACCTAGTCGTTCGTGCTGAGAATTATAGCCTCATTTCCCTCATCTATGCTTAATTATGTGTTGTTCAGCTGTGTTGAGTTGTATCGAGTTGGTATGTTTGTGTTCGAAGTAGTTTTGGAGTGAAATGAATACTTAGTCTCTTAGTTAGAAAGCTACGTTAGAAAATTCAATCGGAAGTTGACTTATGAGTAAAAAAATTCGGATTTAGATTTTTATGATTTGATTAGTTTCGGTGGGTGATTTTAGACGTAGGAGTGTGTCCAGAATGTAAATTGGAGGTCCGTGGTAGAATTAGCCTTGAATTGACAAAAGTTGGAAGTTTAGAAATTCATAGGCTTGAATTCGAGGTTGATTTGGTGTTTTGGTGTTGTTTTGGGGGTTCTGGAGGTTCCACTAAGTTCGGGTAGTGATATATGACTTGTTAAAATTATTAGTTGAGGTCTCATGGGCCTCGGGTGAATTTTAGATATGTTTGTGTTATGTTGCGCTCATTTTTCTTATGTTTCGACGCAGTTTCTTCAAGCATAAATGATATCATATTAAACGAATGAGCTCTGATTTTATTTATTATTGAAGCATTAGATCCGTATCGTAATTAAATATCCGTAGCAAAAAGAATCATCGAATTTGGATATCATATGGGGATTTTATGGTCATTTTACTAAAAATTAGGTTGCCGGACTTTTTCGGAGTAATTACGAAATTGCCAGTAGCAGCGTATTTAAAAATCTGCACTATTTGTAAATATTAAAACCAACGTATCTCATTCATTATAATGTCAAATCGAGTAATTCATAAGCCTAAATTGATTAAAATTTCACACAGAATCCATTGGAGAGATAAAATACGTGTTTCGGAATTTTTTTACCACGAGAAACGATGCAAAATAGCTGGTAGAAAAATACATTAAACTAAGGTTTGCTCATTCGATCATATTTTGAGTTGGGGAGCTCTAATTTGGAAGATTTTGGAGGCTATATTCACCATATGGATTGGGGTAAGTTTTCTCTACTCGATTTTGATTATATTTCATGAATCC
>MU722415.1:0-16173 GCA_026770625.1 Nicotiana glauca
ATTAAAACAATAAAAGCTAAAATGAACTAATTCTTTTGATTTCTTCCATTTGTTTCTTTTTTATTTAAAAAAAAACATTAATACTAAAAAATATAAAAACTAAAAATCTTAATGTATATGTATTTTTTGTATTTTTAATATGAGTTATCATGCGACCAATTAATAAAAGAATGCAACAAAATTCTTAAAATTGTAAAATCATTTTATTTGACATTTTTGGAATAATTTGCTTAGGGTAAAAATCACGTGCTTACACTGGTAAGCACTTTTCTTCTTAAAATGACTGAAATATCCTTAAAGTTAGCAAAGATCAAGTAGCAATAGAGGTGGCTGGCCGGCGGAGGAAGCTATCCCAAAATCCACATAAAAACCGCCCTTCAACCTAGCCTCACGTTTAAAACGAATTAACTCCTTCTCCCGCTCCTCACACTCCTTTGAGTAATGTTTTGCCCTCTTGTAGATTAGTTTTTGGTTCTCAGCATTCTTCTTATTTGCAGCTTCAACTTCTTGCTTCTTTGCAAGAGCCCATCCCTAACTTCTCTTCTACTTCTTCAAAACTGACTCTGGGACTGGAGTTTCACCCATCGCTTGGAATTGTGGACGTGAATGGAACAGAAGGGTTGCTGGTCAGGGGAGAGGGAGATACTATGTTTTAGGATTTTCTATTGAGGGGTAATTTTGGGATTAAGAAAAATTATAAGGGATAAAAATATAATATTCTTGGTCAAAGTAATATGACTTTTAAGCTAATTTCGAAAAAGTTAGATTTTCTAACTATTGGTTTGGCTTTATTTAAAGCATATTTGAACCTTTTTAAGCCCTTTTTGGTTGCCAAACACTTTCACAAGTTAAAAACTGACTTAAAAGCTAGTTTGACCAGCTTTTAAGCCCATCCAAATAGGCTCAATTTGAAACAGGAGGAAGACTATTGGAAATTAAGATCTAGGGTTACTTGGCTAAACGATGGCGATGCTAATACAAAAAAAATTCATATTAAAGCTACTAATAGAAGAAGGATAAATTGTTTTCTTTAAAGATGATTATGGGAATTGGATAGATTGATAAAATTTCTCTAACAAACCACACAAAAAATTACTTCTTAAATATTTTTACAACCTCCCATGTAAAAACAGATTGGTAGATTATCAAAGGTGACAAGGAAAGCTTTCATAATCTTGACCACTTGAGCCTTGATAATCCCTTAAGAAATCATGAAGTAAGGAATGTTGTCTTCTCCTTTAAACCATACAAAGCCCCAGGCCCAGATATGTTGCATTCTTTTTTCTTTTAAAAATATTGGCACATAATTGGAAGCAAGGTCATAAATTTGTGCCAAAAAAATTTTCAAACAAAAACAATGCCACCAGACATCAATAATACTTACCTTTTGCTTAATTCCCAAATTCAATAATACAAATAATCTTAAGAACTTTTGGCATATTAGCCTTTGTAACACCATCTACAATGTTATACAAAATTCATTGTCAATCGAATCAAGCCCTTCCTACAACATCTAATCGACATACAACAATCTAGCTTTCTAAAAAATAGGCGGGCTAGTGATAATGAAGTTCAATTCATCAAATGGCAGGGAGAGCTTAATCCTTAAGATTGATTTGGAAAAGGCTTTCGATAAACTAGAATGATCTTACATTTACAGAACTTTAAAATATTTTAAATTACCTCCAAACATTTCTGCTCTAATACTTAGCTGCATCACAACTAGTACAATATCTATCCTAGTAAACAGAAACAAAACAAAAGAACTTTCCCCTACAAAGGACATAAGACAAGGGGACCCCATGTCCCCATACTTATATGCTTTCCAAATCCACACAATTTAAAAGAGCATGGAGAGTTTTTGTAACTATTCTGGACTGAATATCAATAGAGAAAAATCAAAGCTAATTGTCTCCAAGAATTGTAAAGATTCTACCAAAAACCTTGCTACGAGTATCTTTGATATAAAAATTAGTAATAATTTTGGACTAGGATTCCCAATACTAAATAATAATTCCAAACACATGAATTATCAATTATTAATTGATAAAATGAGAGCAAGTCTAAACAATTGAAATGCTAGGTAATTAAGCATGGCAGGTAGAGGTACCTTAATATCATCTACTATCAACACCATTCCAAATCACCTCATGTAAATATCTCTTCTTCCTAACAAAACACTAAATAAATAGACAAAATACAAAGGGACTTCCTATGGGATACTACTGGGAAAAATCCTTAACAACCCATCATCTCTTTGAGCAAAAGTCCTAATTAGTAAATACAGGAAGATTAAAAATATCAAGAGTGATTCATATACTTGGAATAGTTTCCTAAAAGGAAGGTCCGTTTGCACCAAGAGCATTAGGTGGATAGTAAACTAACACTCTAATTCAAACATTTGGGATACAAATTGGATTCCAAACATTACCAACCTCAAGAGCAATATTACTGACCCACTAATAATGAACGAGAGCAGTTTGAATATTAAAGACATCTGTGATAAAGGATCTTGGGACTTGAGGAAAATCTCCTTTGAAATCCCTCAAAATATTATCACTAACATAAATACCCAAACCTGTAACAAGCATGTTAGATTTCCCAAACAATCTCCTATGGAATATAAATTCTAGTGGCATGTTTTCTACAAATTCTTGCTACAAGTTAATTGATGATCAAGTTTCTCCTAACAACAATTTTAATTTGGACTTAAAATGCCCCAACAAAACTAAGTTCTTTATGTGGAAATGTTACCATAACAGACTTTTAAGTAGGGCTTACCTAACCGCTTGTTTGGATGGTTGTTACCTATTGTATCGTATCGTATTGTTACTTTAAATACAATGTTTGTTTTTATTGTTACTTAAATTTTATTGTATCATGTCGTTAAATCCGTCGTTACGTAACGATGAAATGTGTCACTTTATGTAACGACCGATTTGGTGTGGCCGCGTCGTTTCCTTGTATTTTTCTCTCAATCTCGCTCTTCATTATTATTAAATAAGTTTATTTTATTATTTATCCTACCTTTTTATATACCGTATCATAGTTTTTCTTTATAATATTGCAAGTGTATTCATCATATAACAGGTGCGTGATACCATGAAACGACGCTAAAGCGACACAATCCATCTAAACATTGTATTCATCAAACGATACAATACAACACAATACGATATGATACATTATGAAACGATACGTAACAACCATCCAAACAAGCTGTAAGTAAAATTGGTGTAAATATTGACCCTAATATCCTAATATGCAAGAACACAAATGAGACAATAGCCCATATCTTTTGGGAATGTAACATTGCGAAATCATATTGGGAATTAATGGGATGGAATATTAATCCTCAAATAGCTACAACACACTGGGTTGACATGCTCAAGAATGCCAATATCAATATAAAAAATAAGTACGTCACATGAGAAGATATATTTCCATTCACCTTGTGGGCTATATGGAATAATAGAAACTACAATAACCAAAACAATTACCAATAACCATATTAAGATAAAAAAAATTGTTGACCAAGCTGTTGAATATAAACTATTAACTTCTAGTCCTACCACCAATAACTTAAAAAAGAACATTAGCATCAACTAAGAGGCTCCTCCAAAGGATTGGTACAAAATCAATATTGCTGGTGCTTTTAAAAGCGATAGCCTACATGGAGGAATAAGCGGAGCAATACAAAACAACAAGGGCCAGTGGAAAATGAGGCACCACAAGAAAACACATGCATAAGCGCCAATTCAAGTAGAATTACAAGCATTGCAGCAGGCAGTTTAACTCATTGTCAAGGAAAAAATATTTTCAATCGAAATGGAGACAGACGCCACGGAGATTATAAGATTTCTGCATGATGATTATCCAACTTATGATGATTTAATCTATGACTGCAGGTGGTTAATGAAGAAGGCATTGCAAATAAGGGAAATCGTGGTGAAGCATAACTTTCGTGATGGAAACAATGTGGCACATCTTTTGGCAAAGGAAGCTCTTATGCAGCCCAGTTATAATAAATTGTGTACTTTTGTTTTACCTCCTGAACCAGTGATAGATGCTTATCACAAAGATCAGGAAGATTTTGTTAATGTAAGAAAAGTTTCGAATATTCTGTATTGTAAGTTGGCTGCCTTAGGTAATGACAATGCCCTAAGAGGCATAACTATAGCTCATTGAGGCACTTGTAATGACGGTAGTTCACTGTTGCCCGTACTCTAGTTATTATAAATAAATAAATATTTTGTATGCTAAAAAAAAAACAAATTTATTGTATAAAATATTGTTCATCCTAACAAAAAGAAAAAGAGTTGTTATAAAAGCATAGACGTAACCAAACAAACCATGAAAAGGAAAAACAATAAAATCCACATAAACTAACTTTATGGACACTTCTAATTTTTCATTCCTAATAGCAGCAGCAGCAACAACAGCAGCAGCAACAACAATGGGTCTAGGTAAGATAGTGTGTACGCAAACCTTACCCTACCTTAGGATAGAAAGACTATTTCTAATAGATCCTCGTCAATTCTCATGCCTGATAACCTCTTGGATTATTACACTCCAATTCATGCAAGGAAAATATCTTTGAGAGCCAATTTAATATTCTCTTTTCATACCATATCCTATCTCCAACATTTCTTCACAAACCAAACAAGGGAAATGAAATGCAATCATCTTCCTTCTGTTGATTGCGCCCCCCTCCCCACCTCCCCAACCACACACACAAAAAAAAAAAAAAAAAGGGAAAGGCAAATTTATTAAAGTGGAATTGAAAAATTAAAAGTTTTGTTGTCCCAAATACCTGTTTACTTCCCGGTCTAGTAACAACAGTCAATATTAATATCAGATTAGATTATATTTCATTAGTTTTAACAGGACCTTCATATCTACTGGTTTTCAACCTTACAATATACTTTTGGCTTTTATTGATATTAAAAAACTTGATACAATCTCCAGCTCCCTTCATAAAGTTATACATTCTATGTCACTGCAACTGAAACTTCTCCACTCCAACTACATGAAGCAACAACATTAGGTATGACAGGATGGAAGACGACATCGATACAAGCTCCATCATATACCTTGATCCTTCTGATGAGCTCACAAGATTTCGAGTCGTAAACATAAATGTATCCATCAGAAGAACCAGTTATTACTTTCTCACCATCCAGGCTGAAATTGCATTTTATAGGGAATCCAGAAACACTATGGCCTTCATATCTCCTGAACTTATCAAGTCCAAAAGGAGGCTTGGTAGAGAAAATTGCTATGTAGTTTCCATTTGACTGTGCTATGAATTTTGGATCAGAAGGGTGGCATCTTATTGAGGGACAGGTATATGCTTCACTGTAAACCTGAAATATGTTCACAAGATTAGACTTAAAAAAAGAACAATACAGATTAGCATAATTTGGCATATACGCTATGACACATCCTTGAGATTGAACTGTGGACGATTGAAGTGTGTGACATGACAAAAGACATACTTCAGGATATTTGCACATAAAATTTATGTCCACCACCTCTCAATTTGGTAGTTAAACCTCTCCATCCATCACTTTCTTAATGCCCATGGATGTGCACAATTTCTACTAAATTTAGACAAATATACAAATGAAGAATACAGAGACCGTGTACTGCATAAGAGCAGAGAAAAAAGGAGGGAAGGAGCAATAAAGAAGAACAAGACCTTTGTCAGAAAGAATGAGAAGATTAGAAGCTCCGACAGGAGCATGGGGAAAAGGACTATGATGGTCAACTGGGTAATAGTTAGAGAACTGGAAAGGTCATGTACGACTTCTGCACTGACACAATACATGGCAGAACATAGGAACATGATGAATAGTTTTTTCCTTTTCTCCCTAATAGTCATGCATCTGCATAAACATACATGCCCACCTTCAAGCTTTTTTCTCTTGTATGAACATTTCTCACAAGCATTAAGATGATGAAAATCACTCATGAAATGCGAAGCGAGATATTATTTTGACAGTTTCACCTAATGACTAAATAAATCATGACATGACAAAACCTGAAGCATACGAAAACAAATCAAAAGGCTTAATGAAGAACTTTACCTGGTTAGATAGAGGGATTTCCCGTGAGATATCCCAAACAATGATTGAATTTTCACTAATATTGCTTATGGATACATCGCTTGATGAAATTATTCGCTTTGCGTCAACTGTAAATTCAGCATCAAGGATAGGACCAAGATTTCGCACATATTGATGGACCGCCTTCCCAGCTCTTATATCCCATATTTTAAGATGACCTTTCGAACCTCCAGAGAGGAAGAGATTATAATTATCTGGATGAAATTTTACCACTCCAACAACTTGATCCTCATCGAAAACCTGAGTTTCTATTCCTTTTTCAACATCAATCAACCTTGATGTGCTGTCATATCCACAAGAGAGCACAAATAAACCATGTGGTGACCACTTCACATCTTTGACAGCCGCATGGTGACAATTAAGTACACGTGCTTTCTTCTGATCTCTGCTCCAGACATTCCATATGCAGACACTTTGATCCATTCCAGCAGACGCTAGAAGGTGAGCTGCATGGTGAATAATGTACATGAACATCATGAATACAAGTGTGCTATTGAATCATCAAAGTATCTCATATCCGAAATTAAACCGTAAACTTAATACAAGTTCACAACTAAATGTTTATATTAAGTAATCTAGCGAGTTATTGACTTGTATTGTTATAAAGTGAAAATTGTTGAGCTTTGTTTTCAAAGCATTCTTGGTTTTTGAATACCCAAAGCAAAAGTTTTTCTTCATGTTTTTTGAACAGAGTAAAATTAACGCATTTTTTTCCTAGGATGGCCCAAAACTTCTAACATTTTCACTTTAGCCATTCGATTTTTCCAAAAAGTTTTAAATTTTTTTCACGAAGTCTTGATTCATCTTGAAATTGAGTAATTAGTTCTTTTCCTTATTGTTTTGGTTAAGGACAAGAAAGCAAGTATCTATCTGATCCTTCTTTCGGCAGAGCACCTCCCCATTTGGAAAGAGTGTCCATCTTTATTGATATCACAAGTAAATATACAAAGTACACCAAGACCCAAGCAAATATTTGGAGCAATCAATGTAAACTGATGGTCCAGTCTCATTCTACTACATGCATAAAGTGATGCAGTACATTTCACTGTGACGTCAAATTTGAAGGGATTTGAAAACCACAAGGGAGTTTTGAACCCTTTTCAGTATCAGAGGCAGGAATTTCGGAAATATGAATATGGAAAAAAGGACTAATATGAAACAAAAATCAATAGCACTGATTCCAGTTACCATGACTTGTAGACCACTGTACAGCATTAACTGATCTTGTGTGTCCATCAAGAACTACAGAGAGCCTTTCCGGCGTATGGCTCAAGTGTCCATGGACTTTAGTTTGATTTCTCAAAGCTGACAAAATATTATGTGGCAGAACTGAATCCAAAATGTTCCCTAAAACTGACGAAAAAAGACTTTACTCCGTTAGGTTGCAGATAAAACTCAACTTGAATGCAGAATTCAGAGAAGAAGTGATAGCTATTGCACAAAAATATCATAAATTCGCACAATAAGAAAAGTTGCCAAGAAGTTCCTAGCTGCTTTCATGTTGGTAAATCTTCATGTGCCTCCTTTAACACTTTGCACGACAACTTTAGTGACATCATCTCAAAACAAAGATCTTCCTCACAAAGACATCAATTGCAATAAAAAAGTTGATGACTTGCTTAAAAAGCTTCCTTCACTAGGGTGAATGTTTGCCAAACGTCAATAGCTGGGCCCAAGTAAAATTTTACACTGAGCACTTTTCACACTAAAGCAGGTGTTTAGATGATGTAGTATAAATCGAATTGCAAGAGAATAAAAGGCAAAAGTTTGCTAAACATATGTGATGAGTGACGAGAAGATAAGCCCATAAAGTTCACTTTGCTATTTCAATCCTACCCGTAGTTGAGTAGGTAAAGGCCACTAAAGGGATTGCTCCAAAGTTTATTGAAGGATGACCGAATTCACAAAATTAGTCCTTTTTTCAAATGGTGCTAAATTATCAGCTACCATTCCACTGCTAAGTCCACTGCTTACAAACTAGGTTTTGACAAATCCACCACTGATTAAAACTTATCTGGTTATGGTTTCCTTTTGGTTTCCGTGGACAGCATCCTCCTAACTTGGGTAGTTACTCTTATTCTTAACAAACAGCTCACCAAGGCTGGCTAGCAGCTAAGCAAATGGAGCAGTCATCTCAAGTAGATTGCTGACAATATGCATAAGTAGTATAGTGAAGCATCTTACACACATTACAAAGAAACTTCGGGTTACAGGTTCCCCACAATTTTATCTGGTAACATAATAGTGAAGCATAAAGCAATCAGCAATATAAAGGTGTGTGGTTATTTTGGGTCTCAGTTGTAATAAGCAATGATAAGTCAAAGAGCAGGCACAGAGTTCCTGGAAGTGAGAGTCTTCATTCCTTAATCCGTCGATCTGCCAAAAAAACATCAAAGATAATCCTCTCTTTTCTCCCCCTCTTATATTATGCTGTTCTCCTCCACCAGGATCTGTTCAGTTCCCTAGTTCCTTGGATTATGAAATGAGCTCTTAATACGCTTCTCATCAGCAATAAACAACAATTCGTCCTTGCACACAAAAGTAAAAGCGCTTTATTTTTTAATTTTTTTGGCAGCAATTACACATTTGCAATTCATCAACTTCTTTTTTGCTATGACAGTGGTATTACATCAATTTGGGAGTTTCTTCTAAACGAAAAGGATCACACTGAACCTTTTGCGCATAAACAATATTTCGGTATTTCTTCAATATTCACAAATACTAGTTTGACTATAAGTATTTGCTAAATATTGAACTTCAAGTGAAATACTGAAATATTGGTTTGAACTAGTATTCAAGTAAAATACTACTCCCTCTGTTTTTCTTTATAGCCCGTCCCGAAAAGAATGACATCTTTCTATATTTAGTAACAATTTAACTTTAAAGTGCCTATTTTACCATTAATAAAATGATTTGGCCACACAAATATATTTGAAACCACAAGTTATAACTTTTTTTTAAAATTAAACTTTGTTCCCACTCAAATATCATCACATAAATTGGGAGGGAGGGAGTGCTGATTTACTCACAAACCTTCAACTTTAACAAACTTTATTTTTTGACACGTGAATTCCATGTCCAAATTTTAACATCCACAAACCTGGTGAAGTATTAGGGTAAGGCGGTGTGCTGGGCTCCTCTGGAACTTTTGCAGCTGAACCCATAGCAGCTCGCTCTCGCTTAGAAATGTACCTTCCTGGAAGAGAAACTTTCGCTGTAAGATTCGTGTTTGGATTGGACCTGTAGAGGGGCAAAGGATTGTTAACTCGGTTAAAATTCTCGAACTTGACCCGTTTCGGTGGCGGCAATATGGGTCTAGAAAGTTCCTTTCCACCATTGTCGTCTTCTTCATCAGATGTTCCGCCATAGACTTTACACAACAGGTCCATTAGTTATTCTGGAGCTCAAAATTAATTAATCAAACTAACAAATCAATCGAACTCGAACCCTAATTGATGCAAGTCGAGTTAACACTTCAATGAGAATGAAATTGAGCTAAAGTTAGGGGAAAATGAAGATGATTCTTCAATTGATATTACTAAAGTTTGATTACAGGGTAGTATATAATAGCGCGAAATGATCTCGTTGCATCCTAATCAACAAGGATAGAATGGGGAAATAACCAACAAATTAGGGGACCTAATTATAATAATAGAAACTACTAATATTAATCTTATGACAAGAGATGGTAAGCAACCCATAAGCAACTCACTTCCAACCGGAGAGTTTGTGAGTTCGAGTCTCTCCAAGAGCATGTGTGAAGTTATTTGAAAACACCCTCTTTATACAGTGTCGGGGTAAGATCTGCGTACATATTAACCTCCCCAGATCCCACTAAGTGGGATTATAGTATGTTGTCGTTGTTGTTGACTAATATTAATCTCGACAGGACTGCAGTGTAAGGAAAAATTACTTTTGGGGCCTGAGTTACTGCTTTTAGTTATTACAGCAGCTAACAGCTATGTACCACCTTTCCAGCTGAATGTACAACCCAATCATTTTGGTCTTTAAGAAAAATAATCTAGGGAAAATTACATTGTATAGCACTCCGAAATATAATAATCGGTAAATATTTTTTTTTTAATATATTAACGTATTCTTTTTTATACTTAACCAGTATATTTTTTTTATATATGTGGCTAGCGGACGTAATTATTTTTGACCGACCAACCAAATATATAACTTGCCCTCTGTTATGATAAATATCAAATTATGGTGGATGTCTACTTTTCTTCCATGATCTTCATCTCAAATGTTTATTGACATATTCAATAACATATTTGTATGTTCAATGACATATTCCATGATATATTTTCTTCACTTTTTATGCCTATATAAATGTCTTGTAATAGATAGGAAAATACACACAATTGAAGAAGAAAATCTCTTCCTTCTCTCTTTCTCTTTATATCTCTATATCTTGTTCATGTTTTACTAAATCACTTTTATAACACGTTATCAGCACGACTCTAGCCTTGTCGAAAGTTAAGTGCAATTCTTCATCCGAAAGAAATTAAAATTCTCCAGTCTTCAGTTGGATCCAAGATGAGTAATGAAGATTTATGTCTTTTGGATAGTGCTACAACTCACAGAATATTAAGAGAAAAGAAATTTTTCTCTTATTTGGTTATGAAAAAGGTCTATGTTAATACAATATCCGGTAGTACAAAGTTGATTGAGGGCTCCGGAAGAGCGGCCTTATTATTACCCAAAGGAACGATATTAAATATTGATAATGCATTGTATTGTAGTAAGTCTCAAAGAAACTTGTTGAGTGTCAAAGTTATTCGCCAAAATGGCTACCATGTTGAGACATCAAATGAAGGAAATGTTAAATACCTTTATATTACTACAATAAAAGCGGGTAAAAGATATGTGCATGAAAAATTACTCGCATTTTCTTCTGGGTTGTACCACACAAATATTGGTGTGGTTGAATCATATGCCATAGTAAACAAAAAGTTTACTACTTCTAATGATTTTATCATTTGGCATGACTGGTTGGGCCATCCCGGTTCTAACATGATGCGCAGAATAATAGAGAATTCAAATGGGCACACATTGAAGAACAAGAAGATTCTTCAATTTAAGGAATTCTCATGTGGTTCTTGTTCTCAAGGAAAATTGGTTATTAAACCATCAACAGCTAAAGTTGGGATTGAACCCCCTGCATTTCTGGAATGTATATATGGTGATATATGTGGGCCTATACACCCTCCGTGTGGACCATTCAAGTATTTTATGGTCTTGATAGACGCATCTACAAGATGGTCACATGTGTGCTTATTGTCAACTCGTAATATGGCATTTGCGAGATTGTTGGCCCAAATAATAAGATTAAGAGCACAATTTCCAGATTATGCAATTAAGACAATTCGTCTTGATAATGCTGGTGAATTTACATCTCATGTCTTTACTGATTATTGTATGGCCACTGAAATAAAAGTTGAGCATCCGGTTGCTCATGTTCATACTCAAAATGGTCTAGCAGAATCATTGATTAAACGCCTCCAATTAATAGCTAGACCATTACTAATGAGGACAAAACTTCTCTTTTCAGTGTGGGGACATGCTATTTTTCATGCAGCAGCACTTGTGCGTATAAGGCCAACCAGTTATCACGAAGTCTCCCCATTGCAATTGGCTTTTGGCCAAGAGCCAAAAATTTCCCATCTTAGAACCTTTGGTTGTGCGGTATATCTTCCAATTGCTCCACCACAATGCATAAAGATGGACCCCCAAAGAAGGTTGGGGATATATGTTGGGTATAAATCTCCTTCTATTATAAAATATCTGGAGCCTATGACCGGAGATTTATTTACAGCAAGATTTTCTGAATGTCATTTTGATGAATCAATATACCCAACATTAGGGGGGAGAAAATAAACAGTTGAGAAAGGAGATAGATTGGAATGTATTGTCACTATCTCATTTAGATCCTCGAACAAATCAATGTAAACAAGAGGTTCAAAAGATAATTCACTTGCAAAATATTGCAAATCAACTGCCAGATGCGTTTCGCTGACCTACCAAGGGTGACTAAGTCATATATTCCAGCTGGTAATGCTCCAGTTCGAATTGATATCCCGGTAGGACAATCAATTAAAGCAAATGAGTTTAAACCACGCTTGAAACGTGGTACACCAGTCGGTTCTAAGGATAAGAATCCTCGGAAAAGAAAAGAAGTAAATGATCAAAGTGATCATAATATGGAGGTAGTGGCTCAAGAAGAGCACATAGACATAAAAAATGATAAGACCTCAAGGGAGGTTCAGGTACCTGAAAATGATGATGATGGAGAGATCTCAATAAGTTATGTCTCAACGGGAAAAACATGGAACCGAAATAATATTGTTATTAATAATATTTTTGCTTATAATATTGCTGTTAAAATAATGCAACAAGACGAGGATATTGAACCAAAATCTGTCGATGAATGTAGACAAAGAGATGATTGGCCAAAATGGAAAGACGCTATCCAAGCAGAATTAACTTCACTTGCGAAATGTGAATTTTTTGGACCTGTAGTGCAAACACCTGATGGTGTTAAGACTGTTGGATATAAATGGGTCTTTATACGTAAAAGAAATGAGAAAAATGAGGTACAAAGATATAAGTCACGTCTAGTTACACAAGAATTTTCACAAAGGCCCGGTATCGATTATGAAGAGACATATTCTCCTGTTATGGATGCTATAACATTCCGTTATCTCATAAGTTTTGTTGTCCATAAAAAGTTTGACATGCATTTAATGGATGTGGTTACAGCCTACCTTTATGGTTCACTTGATAATGAGATATACATGAAAATTTCCGAGGGATTTAAAATGCTTGACGCACATAATTCAAAGTCCCGGGAAATATTTTCAATCAAATTGCAAAGATCTTTGTATGGTCTAAAGCAATCAGGAAGAATGTGATATAACCGCCTTAATGAGTATTTATTAAAGGAAAGTTATATATATGATGCCATTTGTCCATGTGTTTTTATAAAGAAAACAACATCAGAGTTTGTTATACTTGTTGTATATGTTGATGACATAAACCTTATTGGAACTCCTACATAACTCCAAAAGGCAATTGATTATTTAAAGAAGGAATTCGAGATGAAAGATATCGGAAAGACAAAATTATGTCTTGGTTTTCAAATTGAACATTTGGCAACCCTTATTGGAACTCGTACAAAACTCCAAAAGGCAATTGATTATTTAAAGAAGGAATTCGAGACGAAAGATCTCGGAAAGACAAAATTATATCTTGGTTTGCAAATTGAACATTTGGCAAACAGAATTTTTATTCATCAATCTGCCTACATAGAAAAGGTATTGAATCGGTTTTACATGGATGAAGCACATCCATTAAGTACTCCGATGGTTGTTCGGTCACTTGATGTGAATAAGGATCCATTCCGACCTCAAGAAGAGAATGGAGAGCTACTTGGTTCTGAAGTACTATATCTTAGTGCAATCGGTACACTAATGTATCTTGCCAATACTACAAGGCCTGACATAACCTTTTCAGTTAATGTCTTAGCAAGATATAGCTTTGCTCCTACAAGGAGACATTGGAATGGAATCAAACACATATTGCGGTATCTAAAAGGAACTACTGATATGGGCTTATTTTATGACAATAATTGCAGTCCCGATCTTGTTGGTTATGCTGATGCTGGGTATTTATCTGACCCACACAAGGCTCGATCTCAAACAAGTTATGTGTTTACCTGTGGAGGCACTGTCATATCCCGGCGATCGACTAAGCAATCAATTGTGGCTACTTCATCTAATCATGCTAAAATAATTGTTATTCATGAAGCAAGTCGCAAGTGCGTGTGGTTGAGGTCTATAATACATCTTATTCGAGACAAATGTGATTTGAAATGTGACAAACTACCCACAATTTTGTATGAAGACAATGCAACATGCATAGCTCAATTGAAGGGAGGATTCATAAAAGGAGATGGGACAAAACACATTTCACCAAAGTTATTTTTCACACATGTTCTTCAAAAGAATGGTGATATCAATGTGCAATAGATTCGTTCAAATGATAATATGACTGATTTGTTCACAAAATCTCTACCGACGTCAACCTTCAAGAAGCTAGTACATAAGATCGGGATGCGAAGGCTTAAGGATGTGAATTGATGCTCTCATTAGGGGGAATTAATACACGTTGTACTCTTTTTTCTTTACAAGGTTTTGTCCCACTGGATTTTCCTTGCAAGGTTTTTAACGAGGCAACCAAAAGACGTATTTCTAAACATGTGTACTCATCGTTCACTAAAATCTTTTTCCCATAGGATTTTTCCTAGTAAGGTTTTAACGAGATATATTATCTATGGACATCCAAGGGGGAGTGTTATGATAAATATCAAATTATGGTGGATGTCTACTTTTCTTCCATGATCTTCATCTCAAATGCTTAATGACATATTCAATAACATATTTTGTATGTTCAATGACATATTCCATGACATATTTTCTTCACTTTTTATGCTTATATAAAGGCATTGTAATAGATAGGAAAATACACACAATTAAAGAAGAAAATCTTTCCTTCTTTCTTTCTCTCTATATCTCTATATCTCTATATCTTGTTCATGTTTTACTAAATCGCTTTTATAATTATTACCCGACTTGTATCACAATAAGTTGGATCTGTTATATGAATCTTCTATAGGCATTTCGTTTGGTTCGGTGGAGCCCGCCACCATTGCATGACACACAATCATGATTGACGCACTTTAGTATAATTGACTATGTGGTAAATCAAGTGAAACCTCAACTATGACACGGCACACTAACTTAAACTTTATTTTACTGTTTTCTCATTACTTTTTGTCTATTATTACTTCGATTTTGTTTGTTTATTATTGCATTTATTCCACTCCACATTATCAATGTCCTTTCCTCTTAATTGATGGATTTTTAGCATCCACAATTGCGATGAAAGAGAAGGATCATTGTCTATTGACATCAGAGTAACAGAAGTCTAACTATAGTGATTTAATTGAATTTAAATACAGATACTTCAGTAATGGAACGAATCTACCACAGCATAATGGATAATATAGCCGATTCCAACTAGTTTGTGTTGAAGCACACTGGATCATTTGATCGAAGTTGAATCTCATTTGATCGAAGCTGCCCAATACAACCGTCTACATTACATGCCCATAACTAGAAAGAACAGAGTGTCACATAACTATGGTGTAGAAAAGAGAACGACAAAATTACACGAAAGGGTCCGCCATCAAATGGAAACATTACAAAAAATGGATCTGAACAATGAAATAATAGAAAAAATATAAGTGCTTCTTCAACTTTGTACTGCAACTATCTGTGTATAGCTAACTATCAAGTATCAACTGGGAGGGGCTACAATGTATTGGCCTACTTGTAAATCCATTCATTTGCACGGCCGCCAGATTCGTCCATATCTATGAAAATGCTCACTGCCTGTGGTTTATAACAAGAGAGAACAAGATCGAACGCATAGTTAGACAAACATTCACTTTGGACTGGCTGAATAATTCATACAAGCGACTCAATACCTGTCATCGTAAGTCTTAATCATCTTTGAAATGCGACAACAACAACAAACTCGGTATATTCCGACAAGCGGGGTCTAGGGAGGGTAGTGTATATGCGGGCCTTACCCCTATCTAGTGAAGGTAAAGAGGTTGTTTTCAATAAATCCTCGGCTCACAAAATGTGAGAAGAAGAAGAATAACAGGGAAAAAAGAAAGAGAAGAAAAAGAGGAAAAAAACGAATAAGTAGCACCAAATAGTAACAACAGGGAAATACGATAACATCTTCGAAATGCAAATTCCGATATATCTTCCTTAAGGGACATGTGTCATAAACGCAACAACTGCTAAAATCCGAGAGTTTTCTTATAAACTTAGGAGAGAGGCTTATGCAAAGCCTTATTAGGACTAGGAAGCAATGATATAACTACTCTTTTATTGTTGGAATCCTACATATGGAATGCATGGATAAGAGGGTCATCGCATGGCGAATGGGGTGAGCGATCCCCCCC
>MU722415.1:22509-44414 GCA_026770625.1 Nicotiana glauca
AAAAAAAAAAAAAGAAGAGGAAATTTAGAAATCAAGATTATATTCAAGATACATAATTGAATAAAATTGAGGGAAAAAAAATGTGAGAGAGGAAATGACCTGGTGGAAGCAGCAGAGTGTTGAGTTTAGCTTTCAAGCTGTGTTGAAGTGAGGCACCAAAAATAAAAGGAGTTAGTTAAAAGGCGTAAAAGCTTTAAATTATGGTTGATTTTGCTTCTACAACTAAAAATGAAATGGAAATTGTTTTCCCCTTTTGGCGTATGTGGATGTGGAGCAAAATGGATATGGACTCCAAAGTCTTATGGTGTGAGATTGTTCTCCCTTTTATTTTCATACAACTAATTAATATAATTGTTATTTACATTAATATTTGGTTTTGTGTAAATCTTAAGTGCAAATAATTTTTCTTCTTGGACTCGGTGTTTCCATATACATTTTTATATTTTAATTGTGTTTAATTGATATGTATTTTCAATTTAGTTTATAACTACTAAGGTTAAACAAGGAATATAGGAGTATATCAAAATTTAATTATTATACATTTGAAAAAATAAATGAGCTTTGTGCAGATATTTCATAAAACATACGAGGGAACTAGATATTATGTTGAGATTAAATTCTTCTTTTTCCAATCAGATGGATTTTAGTTTAATTATTTCACTAGAAATTTTCTTTTAAATTTTAAGAATGACTTTAAATTTTGCAATTATAAATTGCACCTAACGTGGTACTTCTGAAAAGAAGGGAATAATAATTTGTAAATAATTAAGCCAGTTTCAACTCGAAATTTTATGACTTGGAAAATCACATATTCTATTTAGCTTGTCATACGGGATTTTATGGTTCTGCTTTTACTTCAATGACCACGCTACACCCTCAAGGGGTCGTTTGGTTGGAAAGAAGGATTAAGTATCCTTGAAGTTATTCCACCTTTTCATTGGATAAAAAGACACTATAATTGAGGAATTAATTATACCGTAATTTTCTACCAACCAAACATGAAATAAACTCTTATTAAAATTAGTTATATAATTAAGTATTCTTTATCAATCGAGCCCTTAAAAAATTTAGGTACTTATAATGTTGTTCTCCTTTCTCCTTCTTCCCTTTTGAAAATGGTCCCATTTTTTCATATTATCACTATTTGACTTTTCAAAGAGCTCTTTTTCTGGTGAAAAAAATAGCTAGTAATTTTTTCTGAAATTATAATGTTTTAAAAGATTTTTTTCTCAATGTTTTTAAGATTTTATTTATGATTTATCATTTTTTATAGTACCTCGTACTCTTTATCAAAAGCATAAGAAGTATATTCCAATTTTATTTAAAAATTAGAGAAAAGCAATTGCAGAAATTAGAACAAGAAATTATTATGTTGTTTATACATTTCGGTAAGAATTGAACAAACGGTCAGAACAGAGCGGTTGACGCCGTGAAAGGTGGTCGGAAGCATGGATTTTGAGGACTCCGCCACCCCCTCCATGACGGTGATCAGGTCCCGCTCCTCCCCCTCCGATGACGTCGTATCTCCGGTACGTTTTACGTGCATTTCCTTCACCGTTGACGATCATTTCTGTCTATATAAACCAATTTTATTTGTTTTTATATCATATTATACAATGCTTGATCAATTGATTCGACTGGAAAAAAATTGGATTTTGTTCCTTTATGTGATTTTGAGCAATTAATTAAGATTTCGTCTTTTCTTTTGTTGTTCGTGTGTTTAATATGGGAGGTTGGAATTGTGTAGGAGGGATTCCTTTTTCCCTTTTCCCTTTTTTTGTTTTTTATAAAAGGTTTATTACACCACTTAGACTATTAACATTTATATCCAGTGATATTGTATTTTAACATGTTATAGCAGATTACTTACCATTTATGGTATGTTATTAGTGAATAATTATTAAATATACTTGCCTGCAATTTCTTTTTAAGTAAATTGATTATTTTACATAATCAGTGCATAGAACTTAAACATTTTTTCTGTAAGGCTAATGTAATTTAACCTGTTATAACGGGTTACTTACCATTTATTGTAGGTTACTAGTGAATTTTTATTAAATACAGTCACCTGCTAAGTTTCCTGATTATTCTATACAATCAGTGCATAGAACTAAAACACTTCCTCTATAAGGCTAATGTAATTTAACCCGTTATAGCAGGATGCTTAACATTTATTGTAGGTTACTCATGAATTTTTATTAAATATACTGCAACTACCTTTTAAGTTACCTGATTATTCTATCCAATCAGTGCATAGTACTTAATCACTTTCTCTATAAGGCTCATTGGCGGATCTACATGGAACTATATGGGTGCTTAAGCACCCATTGTCTTTGACTACGATTAGTAGATTTACATAGCAATTATCAAATTTTAAGATAAGTATTGGGTGAGAACCCATCAGTAAATTTATTTTTCTCTTTTTTCAGAATTTTTATCGACGAACACCCATGACTTTGAGATCCTGGATCCGCCACTGATAAGGCAAATGTAATTTAATCCGTTATAGCAGGATTCTTTTTCTTGTAGGTTACTAGTGAATTTTATTAAATATAGTCAGCTACAATTACCTTTAAGTTACATGATAATTTTACATAATCAGTGCATAGAACTTAAACACTTTCTTTATATGTCTAATGTAATTTAACCTGTTATAGAAGGTTACTTACCATTTATCATAGGTTACCAGTGGTTTTTTTCTAGTATATTCACCTGCAATGACCTTTTAAGTAATCTGATTATTGTATACGATCAATGCATAGAACTTGAAACACTTTTTCTATAAGGTTGCGTCTGACTAGTTTGTACATTCTTCAACTATTTCACTTTGTACTTGTATCCTCCTACTAGTGCCTCAAACTCTGTCTGACTTAGGCTAATGGAAGGAGATCCAATAGCTTTTATGTCTCTGCTGACACCACTTGTCTACTTTTATACTTTAAGTGGTGCTTTTGGAAAGCCCAACTTATTAATGGAAGCAGTCGCAAAGTGAGCAATTTATATAAGGAGATAAAAAATATATTATAATATCACATTTGGGATTTGGATTTGTGATCTAAAGCAACTTTTGAATCCTTTCTACCACTACACTAGAATTTTTCCTTACGTCAAGGGGATTCAACAATTTATATATAACCAATTTTTTTTTACCTTTACCCTTTTTACAAATTACACAGTGTAGTTTTTCAACAATAGGGTTCAACTAGCTCCACCGCTAGTTGGAGGTAGAAACAACTTACCGTATGAGCAAGTTTCACTCGTCAACTCAGCAGCATTTAATCTCCTTTCGAAGTTCATTTAATTAATTTTCTACTTTTTTCTTCGAAGTTGGAATTTTAAGACATGCTTGAATCAATACAATTGAACATTTTAGTTGCTTAATGGTTTGCTTTTGTAGGAGGAGCATAATGTGACATCTGTAAGTGAGGATCATGAGACGACGTGTTGGGGCTGTGGGCTCCGCGTACTTGTTTCACCGCATGTACCTGCTTTCAAGTGTTTCTGGTGTGGAGCTATAACCAACCAGAATGCTATTAAACATGAGAACCAGAACTTCAGGTGGAGACGATTGCGAGACCGGTGTTTCGTTAGCATCCTCATTGTCTTCATGCTAATAGTAATATGTAAGTGATCAAATATCCATCATCTCCCCTTCATTTCTCTACAGGAATATTTGATTCTTTTCACGACTAACTTCTAGTTCTGTATGGTTATTGCATTCTCTATCTGCTTTTATCTTTTTATAACCCTTGCAACATTTATATGATTTTCATATCAGAGTTTTAGATGGGGGAAGAAATCAATGTGTACATATCTTTTTTATGTGTTGTGTGTTTCATGTCTACCTCCGGTTTTGCCAATTTAAGCCATTCTGCAACTTTTTCTTGGTCCTACTCGATGAAAATGAAACACCATGGCTCTTAATTTCTTGTTTAGATGTGTAAACAATTGGTGGCGTACTGCTAATTTACCTTTTTATTGTTTCTAGTCATTAGATGCAACAATTCCTTGCTAATTGCATCACGGAATGCAATAAATTCCACAATATGGATTTTGGTTTCTCTTACTCTTTTCTGTATACGTATATTTTTTGTATGTCACTGTGTTAATAGTAGGGGTATTTCTTTGCAGTGATATATCAACTTGTTGCTGGATGTAAGACTTTATTATACGTAAGCTTTGATATGTTTGTTGGTGTTTCAGGTGGCGGTATTTGGGCCATTTATCCAGTAGTATTTTCTGTTGGTTACATCTTCGGTGGTGTTCACATTTTGATTGCTATAATGTTGTCCATATCTACCCTGTCTACATTTAGCCTTTCTGCATTTCGATCTGCTGGTGCTCCACCAAACATACTGTGGGGTAGCTATCCGGCCGTGACAAAAGGAGCACTCGAGAACTATAGATATTGTGAATACTGTTCAAAGCCAAAGTCACCTAGGGCACATCATTGCCGTTCTTGTGGAATGTGCGTATTGGACATGGATCATCATTGTCCATTTGTAAGTTCTCGTTATTCTTTTATGCTTTGGATAAGATGTCTGTTTTCTAGAATGTTATGCATATAAATTGTAGTTGAGAAATTTTAGAAGCTTAATAGACAAGGATAACCATGTGTCTGCGAGTTTAAGCCTAAAATTGAGCCTCTAAAGGTTTTCTTTATCTCACAAATTTTATATGGATTGCTGGATCTTATGTCGTAGAAATATATCTATCTGCTTGGTGACTTTTTTCGAATGAAAAAAAAATTGCTTATGGATGATATTGAGCAGTTGTATATATAGGCCATTTGCATGATTATGCTTTGTTGTTTCTTCTTTGCTTGTGAAAGATCCCTTGTATGGCAGATCTTTGATTCCCATGGACCTTGTAAGATCGATGATCTTATTGTAGATTACCTGGTCAAATGAAAATGTCATTTATACCTCAATATCAAATTTTAATTTTGACTTTTGAGATCTAGCATTTAAACCCCTTCACCTAAATTCCTCCCCCTCCCCAAACCCCCAACAACAACAACAATTAAGCCTCGGTCTCAAACAAGTTACGGTCGACATATTTATTGTGAGGATTCATCACAAATGCTAGTTTTACATTGGCTGCTAGCCTATCCCAACCCTCCTCTTTTATTCAGTCTTGGGACCAGCAAATATGAGCAAGCTCACATGGGCAGAAGCTTGAATATTTCCTGCTGAAGCTTCTCTTCCTTGGGTGAACATATATAAGCATTATCGATTCCATTCCAGTCTCCACCAAAAGCAGGCACCATAGCTCGTTTGCCACTTCTCATTGTTGTAATAGGTGATCCATGATTTCGTTCTCTTTCTCACACATAAAGCAACAAGCATATTGCCCTCCTGTTTCTATGGATATCCAGTGTTATCATGGCTTGATGAGCCGCAGTCAAGGCAGAAAAGAATTTTTAGGGCCCTTTGTCTTCCATCTAACTTTCCTTAGAAATAGAACCAACATCCTGTTGTTTTCAGGACGGGAAATAGTAACACGTAAACTGAAAAATTGCCTGATTTCTCTGGCTTCCCCTCTTTCATCTGGCCGTGCATTCATCTCTAAAGTCTGTGTATTTCCTTCACAGATTGACCTGAACAATATGACAGAGTTATCATATTATATTCTCATGATAATAATTGCTTATTCTTTTAATGTACCAGATTGGAAACTGTGTTGGTGCAGCAAACCATCGTCACTTTGTCATTTTCCTCATTTCAGCAATCATTAGCATGGTTTACGCATCCATCATGTCTGTCTATGCAGCTTATCATGTTTGGCCACCATTAAACAGCTGGCAACTCCGACTTCTGAATGGGGCTGTTGGTCAAAAGTTGCTTCTGAAAATGTTAAGAGAAATTTTTCTTGCATTTGGCAGTTCTATGTTGTTTTTACCAGCAAGAGGACTTGTTCTTGTTTACCTCTTTATTGCTAGTGTATCTATTGAGATAGGTTTAAGCGTGCTTTTATGGCAGCAACTCTGTTTCATATATGAAGGCAAGACATACTTGAGTCATATAAGTGCAGCCGGAGGTGACAGTACTGCAGTAAAAGATTGCCAAAATTTCATCCGATTCTTTGACTGCCCTTATTATACTACAACGAGGTTGTTGCCGAGCTTCTTCAGTTCTAAGAAGACACACAAAAAATGAAGCTTCAAAGAGGTGAATCATTTACTCCTTGTTTGCTCTTCATACATCAACATAGAATATATAGGTCTCTTTATTGATTTTCTTAGAGCCATTAGTGTGCAGGAAGTTTTGAATTCTCCCAAATACTACTTTAGTTTATGGTATCTAGTTGGGAATTTGTCCCATTTTATAGGCTGAAATTTTTCTTAGATCATGTGGTTATCTAAGAAAATCCTGCGTTGGCGCTGCCCTCAGATTGAAACATTTCCCCCTTGGGTCTTTTTTAGCAGTCTGCAACATAAGAATTCGATAACAGTTGTGTTTCATTTTTTTTTCTTTCCAAAGAATGTGTTCTTTTGGGTGGATTGGGAAGGATCTAATTTGTTTTCGAACCTGGGACCTCAACCTATCAATCTGTTCATCTATTTTTTCTTAATTCTTTAATTTTTTTATTCTTTTATTATGTATGTATGGTAATATAGGTATATTCATTGTTTGCAAGCTGTAATTTGTATGCTGGTCTTTCAAAATTTTGCTGAGAGTGAAATGGTCATCCTCCAGAGTCGTATGAACAAATTAAAAGATGGAGGTTGTATAAAAATGGTAATGCCTTCAGAGCTATCCATGTTGCAACTAAATTTCGCTAGTAGATCTGCAACCTTGTTTTGCTCCCTCTGCCTATAAAGTATGATGGGATCATCCGGGTGATTTTATTTTGTGTTTCACACAACATGCACTAGTTGTGTGAGGTCTCTTTTTATCTCACATATTTGTGGACCCATATCTTACACATTTGGGTCCGCAAAATTTTGGGACTCACACAGTTGTGAGACAAAAAAGAGGCCTCACACAACTAGTATCAGTTGTGTGAGGCACAAAATAAAATTTTTCGGATCATCCTGTTACCGGATCAGGAACCTGCAGTCACGAAGAATATTTCGCTTCGAGCGGCTTGTATACATGAGTAAAAAGCCTAGGGAAAGTAATAAAGTTGCAAATGGCACGGCGAATCACAGAAGCAATTTAGCTGTTTCTGAAAACTTGATGTTCTATGATATATCTCCTACTTTTGTAATATAAAATAATTACTTAGGTACCTGTATTCTATACAAATCAAGTTATGTAATACTAAACTTTACTAATAATAATAGTAGTTTTTTTGACAAAAAGGGAACTGAAAACAACTTAGAATTGTATTATTTGCCTTTCAAAGTACAAGAAGTAGTTTTCACTTTGAGTAAAAGTGATACTCCTTGAGATGCATTTCAATATTGATAAATTAATATTTGATCAACTTAAAAAAAATCCAAATGTTATGGATGTTTGAACAATTATTTTGCTCTTTTTGTTCATTCTCTCTAGTTTTTTCAATGAAATGATTTTTCATCGCCGATTATAATTTGAATAATAGAAAATGACTCCTAATTATCTCTAATATTTTATTTATTTATCTTATGTGGAAATGGATATAACTAACGGTACTGTTTTTGAATAGTCATCAGGTCGATCTCCAATCTAACTTATACCCCGTCTCCAAAAATCAGCTTATTTTGAGAAGTGTTTTTTTTTCAAAAGTAACTTTGGTGAAAAGCAGTTTGTGTTTGGCTAATTAGTTTGAAAAACACTTCTGAGAAGCAATTAGTGTTTGGCCAAGCTTTAAAAAACTGTTTTAAGTGTATTTTTTTCAAAAGTGCTTCTCAAAAAAATATTTTTGGAGAGAAGTTACTTTTTTCTACTTCTGCTTCTCCTCAAAAGCACTTTTATTCCTTCCAAAAATTTGGTCAAATACTTTAATTTTGGCTAAAAGTGCTTTTGGCCCAAAAATAGCACTTTTGGTAAAAAAGAAACTTGGCCATTTTTTACTTTTTTCCCCATTAAAAGTGAGCTACATTTTCAACTTTTAAATTAACATGATTAGCACTTTCGAGTATTATGGCCTAAAATAATTATTCCACAAGTTTATGAACAACAAAACTAACAAAACGTAATTATTATACAAGTCTATGAACAAGCAGAACCTATAAAATATACTAATTACTTCATAAGTCTATAAATACGTTTCCTAGATTTGCTTATTCATAGATTTGTATAATAATTACGTTTAAGTTGCTTTTATACTCGAATAATAATAAATTGATAGTTATGGACAGACATCTTAAGAATTATTTTTAAAAGAAAAACACTGGAATTTACTACTCCTTATTTGCGAGCGACGATAACGCACCACAACAACCTTTCGTACTAGTATCTATTTTAACCAAAAAAAAAAAAATAACAAATTAAGTAGTCAAGACTTTCGATTATTTTTACATTGATTGGTTTTCGTTTTTTCTCCCCATCGATTCAATTTTTTAGAGCTTGTTTGACTCAAAAGTTGTTAAATGGTACCTCAAAGGATATCACACAGCAATTGCAGTATATAACTAGGAGAAGGAAGAAGAAGAAAGAAGAGAAAGGAAGAGATCGAGAAGTAGAAGAAGAAACAAAGAGAGATTAGGAGAAGGAGGGAAGATAATTGGGATGAAGTTTCTTATATTTCATAATATCTTTTCATCTATTACAATTCACTATTTAAAGCAAAGGAATTGAAATGCAAATGCTGAAAATCAAAAGGAACAAATTTCCCGCCATTAACTAACTTTCAAATGTCCAACTAGCTTTTCAAATTGTAACTAACTTTAACTAACATATTTGAAAAGTCCTATTTGGCATCCTACTCATCTTCTAAGTCAGCATTTCATGTATCATTAAACTTTTTTTTAAGCAAATCAATCAAAGAGATGAGGAGGTAAATTGTAGTCAAAGATAATAAACCCTAGGATCGTTTCGATAATTAGAACAACAGTAATATTAAAGGGGAGAGAGAGAGAATGATAGAGAGATAAAGATTAGAGAGAGAGAATGAGTTTGTTTATTGCAAGTTATCCCCCTATTACAAGGTTTGGATCCCCTTTTATATAATGGGGGGGGGGGGATCCGGACTTAGTTATTGGAACGACCACTTTGAAGTCTACTCTATAGGAGGACCGACGACAGGTCGAGGTCGTTTCCCCTTTTACCCATGGGTCGTATTCTCACATCGACTCATAGACATTCAGTGGTTGGTCATGTCGACCGGAGGATGTGTTTGGTCAAATTCGACCTCATATAATTAGTCCCTCCGCTCGTCGGGGCCGCAACGAGATGCGTCCTCTATGGGCAGAATCAATGCTTTCGTTAGGTAGAGTTTGACCTGTTGACTTGTTACGACGTGACCATTGGGAGACGGTAATCATACCTGTTAGAACGTTGAAGTAAAACATTTTGCTTTGGATGACATCAACGTTCGCATGCGTCATCATTATGCACCTTCTCGAGGCAGAAAAAAAATTGATGCTTTGGCGCTTGGTTTCCCGCGTCGATTTAAAGTCTGACGCCTCGATTCTAGCGTCATCCAACCTTATAAATAGAGGAAGGGTTTGATTTCGTTGAAGAACTTTGGTCATTCCTGAATTGTTCAGCCCTCCTCTTTTGATTTTCGTGTTCCTGTAATCTCATCCTTGATCAGTGCTTCTTCTTCTTCTTTATTCCATTTCGTGTGATCTTTTTCGAACATAAACATGCCTAAATCACACCATACCAAAGAAAGGGTTCCTGAAGGTGCTCTGTCGAATGCACCGCCCTCCTCCAATGGTGGGGAGGTAGAAATGGAAGAGGATGTCAGTCCTCTTACAGTGGAAGCGTTGTTACCGAGGCATTCCTCGCCTCGGTGTGACTTCAACAAGGATTCCGCAGTTCCTATTCCTGTGCGTTCTGAAACAGGACAGAATCACCTAGATGACCTCCATGCAAAGTACGACATTCCAACCTACGTAGAGATGATCCTGGCGGGGGAGGATCACGTTGATGTTCATAGGCCAGGCTACTGTGCCTTATACGAGTACCCCTTCTTGATAGGCTATGGTCTTCCCCTTTTTCCTCTAGTGGAGGAGTTCTGCAGATTCTACCACATCTGTCCGGCTCAGCTTACACCGTACACGCTTAAAGTGCTTCTGTTGTTGACCAAATATGCAGCGCTGGCCGGATGTGATATCTCCGTTCATCATCTCTTGCACTTGTTCACAGCTGGGTTCCTTAGAGGGACCATGGTTCATTTACGGATTCGTGGTACAAAGGGGTTGATGGTTGGAACCGATGACCGGGCGAGCCGTAAATTCTGGCACAAATATTTCTTTGTCAGGACCGAGCATGTGGTCTCCAACCCCAACGGATTTCCAGAAAGATGGAACAAGACACGTAAGTACTATAGTTCATCAAGTTCTATGTTGCATGTTGTTATCGCAGTTCTAAGTTTTATATTACAGCCATGGATCGTCCCCCCCAGCCCATTAACGGTCTTAGAAATTGGGCCGCTGGCCTGCTACCTCACGCATAGGAAACCCGAACTTGGCCTGCCTTCATACAGTGTTATGACCCTCAAGTTTCTTTAGGTAAATTTTCGATTTTGCTTTGTCGGTTTAGACGACCTTGCCTAGCTGTGATTTTGTGGTAATAGGTCGAGGTGCTTCTAGGAAGAAGACGACAGTCTCTGTTGTTGTGCGACCTACCCGCGGACGCTCGAGACATTATATGCAAGTCTGTTCGAGAGGGTCATTCTCTTATACCCCATCAGGGGGCTACGTCCATGGCTGCGATTGTAGGAGAGTTAACTTTGTTGACACCGGCCCCACAGCCCGCACATGAATCTTCTCACGTTGAGGAGCCGTCGGAAAGAAAAAGGAGAAGACTGGAGATGGGGAAAAGGGTGGCTACTGAAGCTGATGACGGAAGAGCGTCTTAGGCGGCCCCGGTGCCCATATTTATGGCCAACGCTATCCGATCAGGGAGGTCGTCACATGAGGAGAGAATTAGCCTAAGGGCCAGCTCGGTACACCCCGCTGAGGGGGGTTCATCGACTAACGTTGGTGGGCCTGATGTGGAAGTCACTGGGTCGGGTTCTGATGTTCCCCTCGAGGATGTAAACGAGTTTTTGGGTTGTCACACCCATGTGGAGGCGGTGACGGATGGATCTGACCGTCATATAATAATCCCTAGGGATTGCAACTTGCTGTTGAACAGTGAGTAGGTCGCATCGGTGCTTACTCTGTTATGCGCTGCCCCCGAGAGTGGGATGCTCAGAACGATGAACGATATAAAGCTGTCTCAAAAGGTCGTCGTCATGGCTTTACAGGTAGGTTTCATTACCTCACCGCTTTTTTCTTTGCTCGCTGTAGAATAGGTATGGAAATATGCTTACTCTTGCTTTTCCTTCCTTGACTCTCATCCTGGAGGTGGAGAGAGACCGTCGTGAGCGGAAGAGGATAGACCTCTATAAGAAGGTGTTGAGGAAGTATAAAAAATTCCTGCTAAGCACCAAGCGGTGGCCGACCTCTATCGATAGGACCCTGAGTTCCAAGTGTTCCGTGAGGGGCTTAAGGAGAGGGAGGCCCAGTTGGAACGTAGGGGGGCAGAGCTGGAGGAGACGGATGAAGAGCTAATGAGGGCCGTTGCTTGTAACAGTAAACTGGAGGCTCTCTTTAGGGCGAAGGATGACGAACTCGAGTTGAATTGAGGGGTGGTTGCGGAGAATGCCGACTTGCAGTAGAGGGTAGCTGGTCTGACCGCCGAGCTCGGTGTTAGAATGTCGGAAATTGACAGACTGTAGGGCGAGCTAAGTGCTGATGCCGACAAATTGGCCGCATTGCAGAGGCAAGCCGCCCCAACGTAGTCTGAGGAAGTGGATTGCCATTCTCGGCCCTCCTCATCTCGTCCTCCACCTGGTCGAGGCCCGCATCGTAGTGCCTATGAGATGTGGGTATATGCAGAGGCTCGACTTGAAGTATACAAGGCTTTACACGCAGAGGGGCGAGCAACGGAGGCAGAGGTTTAGGTAGTGCAACATGAAGCATGAACAACTCGTGAATCATACGGTTATTACCCCTACTCTCCCAAGGGGGAGGATGCTACCTCTGAAGATGTCAATCGCCTTGACTCAGACTCATGGTATGAGGACGTTTATCCCACAGGGGGTGGTAGTTAGTTTAGGCTTATATGTTTTTGCTTCTGTATCTCCTTTGGTTGTGGGGTGTACTAAAACCCATCCATGTGGACGAATGTAAATTATTTTTGTTGTATTATATATATTTTTGTTTTTGTCGCTTCGTCTGTTTGCTGCTTCTCCCTTTTTGTTATTTTGTTTTTATACTTTGTCTTCGCAGACATTGCCTTTAGAAGATTTTGTCGTGGTTCAAATAAGATCAAACTAATGTCGATAGTCTTGGTCATTAAGGTGTTGCTTCGACTGTCGTTGGAGTGGTACCTTTTGTGGTTCGAACGAGGTCGAACTAATGCCGATGGCCTTAGCCATTGGGATGTTGCTTCGATTATTGTCGAAGTAGTGTCCGTCGTGATTCGAACGAGGTCGAACCAATGTCGATGGCCTTAGCCGTTGGGATGTTGCTTCGACTATCGTCAAAGTAGTATCCGTCGTGGTTCGAACGAGGTCGAACCAATATTGATGGCCTTAGCCGTTAGGATGTTGCTTCGACTGTCATCGAAGTAGTATCCGTCGTAGTTTGAATGAGGTCGAACCAATATCGATGGCCTTAGTTGTTGGGATGTTGCTTTGACTGTCGTCGAATAAGTATCCGTCGTAGTTCGAATGAGATCAAACCAATATCGATGGCCTTAGCCGTTGGGATGTTGCTTCGACTTTCGTTGAAGTAGTATCCGTCGTGGTTCGAACGAGGTCAAACCAATGTCGATGGCCTTAGCCGTTGGGATGTTGCTTCGACTGTCGTCGAAGTAGTATCCATCTTGGTTCGAACGAGATCGAACCAATATCGATGGCCTTAGCCATTGGGATGTTGCTTCGACTGTTGTCGAAGTAGTATCCGTCGTGGTTCGAACGAGGTCGAACCAATGCCGATGGCCTTAGCCGTTGGGATGTTTCTTTGACTGTCGTCGAATTAGTATCTGTCGCGGTTCGAATGAGGTTGAACCAATGTCGATGGCCTTAGCCGTTGGGATGTTGCTTCGATTGTCGTCGAAGTAGTATCCGTCGTGGTTCGAACGAGGTCGAACCAATATCAATGGCCTTAGCCGTTGGGATGTTGCTTCGACTATCGTCGAAGTAGTATCCATCGTGGTTCGAACGAGGTCGAACCAATGTCGATGGCCTTAGCCATTAAGATGTTGCTTTGACTGTAGATTCGACTTCTGTTCATGTCGTGGAGACTTCTGTTTACACAATGGAGATCGACTTTTATTCATGTAGTGGAGATTTCTGTTTATACAATGGAGATCGACTTTTATTCATACAATGGATATTTCTGTTTATACAATGGAGATCGACTTCTATTCATACAATGGAGATTTCTGTTTATACAACGGAGATCGACCTCTGCGTATATACTGGAGACTGATTAGGGTAGTCACTTCATTACTTCATTACCCGGGGTGGGTGGGGTTTGGTAGAGCTCTCCATAGATGATTTGTGTATTGGATTGTGTCCCCTTATGGTAGTCACTGTTTGATATTATTGCATTCCATTTTATTTATGGTTCTTAGGGTTCCTTTGTTTAGATAATTATTTATGTGATCTCTGCTGGAGTTACTAATGCTCTTGTGTTTTTGTTTTTGTTTTTGTTTTTCCTTTCCTTCCCTGAGCCGAAGGTCGATTGGAAACAACCTCTTTGCTCTTTCGGGTAGGGGTAAGGTCTGTCTACATATTACCCTCCCCAGACCCCACTTTGTGGGACTATACTGGGTAGTTGTTGTTGTTGGGGTATCCCCTTCGCCATCTCGTTAAAAACCTCCCTGAGAAAACCCGACCGGGATAAAACTTAGGTGAGGGAAAAAGAGTACGGCTAAGGAGACGCCCTTAGAAGTGGAAGTACTTGAGATGGGTGACGTTCCAATTTTTTTGGAGTGACTTTCCCTCCATTGTTTCCAGTTGGAACGCTCCTTTGTTTGCGGTCGCTGTGATTTTATACGGTCCATCCCAGTTAGTTCCCAACTTTCCCTCGTTGGGTCTTTTGATGCTAGTATTTTGGCCTTGAGGACGTAGTCGCCAACTTTGACTGATCTTACTTTGGCTTTTCTGTTGTAGTATCTCTCTACCTGCTGTTTCTGGGCTATCATTCTTATACGGGCCAAGTCTCTCCGTTCTTCGACTTCATCTAGGTCTTGTAACCTACTTTCGTCGTTATCCGCCCCACTGACATGGGAGTATCTCAGGCTTGGTTCCCCAATCTCGATGGGTATGATTGCATCGGTCTCGTAGACCAGTGAATATGGCGTTTCTCTTGTGCTGGACTTTGGTGTTGTTTGGTATGGCCATAGTACTTCAAGCAGTAATTTGGGCCATAACCCTTTAGCTTCCTCGAGCCTTTTTTTTCAATATGTTCAATATTACTTTATTGGAAGACTCGGCTTGAGGCGGCTGGGTGGTATGGAGTGGAGAGTATCCGCTTGATGTGCCATTTTTTGAAGAACTCGATCGTTTTCTTTCCGACGAACTGAGGCCCATTGTCACAGCTGATTTTTTTGGGGGCGCTGAAACGGCATATAACATTTTTCCATATAAAAGCGATGACCTCATGTTCACGTATTTGGGCGTACGCACCTGCTTCCACCCATTTAGAGAAATAGTTAGTTAAAACTAAAAGGAAACGTACCTTTCCTCGTCCAGCCGGCAAGGGGCCGATTATGTCCATCCCCCATTTTATGAAGGGCCATGGCGAAGTGACTGAATGGAGGAGTTCTCCCGCTTGGTGTATCATGGGGGCATATTTTTGGCATTGCTCGCATCTCCGGACATAGTCTGCTGCTTCTTTCTTCATGGTAGGCCAGTAATAGCCGGCGCAGATGAGACATCGGACGAGGCACGGTTCCCAGTATGGGCGCCGCAGTGGCCCTCGTGCACCTCCTCCAATACTTGTCTCGTCTGGTGCGGTCCGAGGCATTTAGCGAGAGGGCTGCCGAACGTTCTTTTGTAGAGGTCATGATTTACCAGGCTGTATCGGGCAACTTGCACTCAGAGTTTCTTGGCTTCTTTTTTGTCTTGGGGGAGTGTTCCGTCCTGTAAATAGGATACAAAGAGGTTGCGCTAGTCCCAGGTTAAGTTCAAGGAGAATACCTCGACGTGATCTATGGCCGAATGGAGGAGAATGACAACATTTCCTTTGTTGATATTCTTGGTGGTTGCGGGTAGCCTGGCTAGGGCCATCTGCTTCAATGTTTTGTGCCCTAGGTATGTGTTCGAGGCGGCATTTGTCGAATTCTGGCATCAACTTGTGGATATCTGATTGATACTTTTGTAGTCTTTGTTCTTTAATTTGGAAAGTCCCGGTGACTTGATTTACGACGAGTTAAGAGTCGCAATGGAGGATGAGTCGCCGGGCTTCGTACTTGAGTGCTAACTTCATACCTGCGACCACAACCTCGTTGTTAGTCATCTCGGGACATTATATGGACTGGCGGATTACTTCGCCTGTAGGGACTTCGAGGACGAGTCCCAGTCCCGATCTCGGGGCATTCGAGGCTCCATCAGTATAGAGGGGCCAAAGGTCGGAATGAGTGGAGGCACGAAGGGCCTTTTGTTCCACCTCCGGCAAAATTTTTGCACTGAAATCGGCGACAAAGTCGGCGAATACCTGCGACTTAATGGCGGTTCGTGGGTGATATGTTATGTCGTGCTCGCTGAGCTCTATGGCCCATTTGGCGAGTCTTCCTGAGAGCTCAGGTTTATGCAGGATGTTCCTTAGGGGAAACGTTGTTACTACTTTTAGGGGGTGACATTCAAAGTAAGTTCGAATCTTTCGTGAAGCTACGACTAGTGCCAGAGCTAGGTTTTCGAGGTATGGGTACCTCTTTTCGGCATCTACTAAGGTTTTGCTGATATAGTAAATGGGGGATTGTGTACCTTTATTTTTGCGTACCAGAACTGCGCTGATGGCGACTTCTGATACTGCTAGGTAGACGAACAGGTTTTCGCCTGGGTCCGCCTTGACGAGTAGTGGTGGTGAGGACATGTATGCTTTCAGTTTCCTCAGGGCGTCGATACACTCTTCGTTCCATTGTAGCCCATGGTCTTTTCTCAGTACATTGAAGAACTTGTGGCACCTGTCCGAGGATCGTGAAATGAATCTTGATAGGGCGGCTATTCGCCCCATCAATTTCTGTACTTATTTCTTGCTGTTCAGTACTTCAGGTATTGCGTCTATGGCCTTGATCTAATCCGGGTTGACCTCGATATCTCGCTGTGACACAAGGAAATCCAGAAATTTTCCTGAGGCCACACCGAATGCGCATTTTTCTAGATTCAGTTTCATCCCGTACCGTTTCAATATCTCGAAGGCTTCTTTCAAATGACCGATATAATCTTCTTTCTTTGTCAACTTCACCAGCATGTCATCGATATAGACCTCCATCGTCTTATCGAGCTGTTCCTTGAACATCTTGGTAACTAACCTCTGGTATGTGGCCCCCGCATTCTTGAGTCCGAATGGCATCACATTATAGCAGTAAGTCCTTTGGTGTGTGATGAAAGTTGTTTTCTCTCGATCTTCCTAGGCTATTAGGATTTGGTTGTAGCCGGAGTAGGCGTCTAACAAACTCAACAGTTCATGTCCCGCTGTTGCGTCGATCAGCTGGTAGATATGGGGCAATGGAAAGGAATATTTTGGACATGCCTTGTTCAGATCGATGAAATCTACGCACATTCTCCACTTGCCATTTTTCTTTTGACCATGATCACATTAGCGACCCATTGGGGTATTTCGATTCTCTGATGGAGCCGTTGGACAGCAATTTGTCCACTTCTTCACTGACCGCCTCGTTAATTGCGACATTAAATTTCCTCCTCATCTGCCGTACGGGCGGATAGAGTAGATCGACCTTCAGCCTATGGGCAGCGATGTCTTTTGGGATCCCCGACATATCCGAGTGTGAAAAGGCAAATAGGTCAGCATTGTTAGTAAAAAATTCATGATACTTACCTGGCTCGGATAGGTTATGTCCGATATAAGCCTTTTTTGTATTGTCGGCATCGTCCAGATGTACCGGGTCGAGATTTTTGATGGTTGCTTTGCAAGCTTCTACAACTTCGAGGTCTACGATGACTTTTGCTGGCAGGTCAGTTTTAGCTCCCGACATGGCTGATTGCTATGCTTCCGCGCTTGCCCCTTTTAACTGTTTGTATGCGCGCAATCTTGGACGATCCGGTAGCATTCCTGGGCGGTACATGGCTCGTCTCGAATGCTGAAGATTGCCCATTGTGTGGGAAACTTGATTACCTGGTAGAAGCTTGAGGGGACGGCTCGCATGGCATGTATCCATGGGCGTCCTATGATGGCATTATAAGCGGTTTCCTGGTCCATAATGTGGAATATAATTTCTAGCGTGACTCCCTCTGCCAGAACTGGCAGTGCTATTTCTCCAGATGTCCGCTCTACTGCATTATTAAAACGCATTAGTTTTATGCAACGCGGTACTATCTTATCCTCGAGCTTCATTCGCATGAGAACTCTCGGGTGGATGATACACGCGTCGCTTCCATCGTCTACAATTATTCTTTTCATATCTGTATCAGCAATGCGTAATGTTATGACTAAAGCATTATAGTGAGGGAAAGACAACCGTCGGCATCTGACTTTTCGAAGGTGATACTGTCTTCGAAGTCATCATACCGTTTGTATGTGATTGTGCGCTTCAACTTATGTATGGTGGTGAATTTTACGTGGTTGATCACCGAGTCATCGCTGCCACCGATAATCATTTGTATGGTACGTGCCGGCGACAGTGGCCTTGGTGGTCCTTGAGATGGGTCGCGCCCTCTGGCAAAGTTAGCCCTTCCTATGTCGCTGAGCAGTTCTTTCAGGTACCCCTGGTTCAGCATTCTGACCACCTCCTGTCGTAAACCTATGCAATCTTCAGTCTTGTGTCCTCTTTCCTAATGGAACTTGCACAGGACATTCGACCTTCTTGCACTTGGATCCGATTTCATCTTTTGTGGCCACTATACCTTTGTGCCCAGCTTCTCTAGTGCGTACACTATTTTTGAAGGGGAAACACAAAAGTTATGAGCAGATAATAATGGAGGCATGCCTCTTTCGTCTCAAAGGGGTGCAATGTGTCGCGACACGTCATCTGTATGCCTCGGGGGAAATGGAGGCATGCCTCTTTCGTCTCAAAGGGGTACAATGTGTCGCGACACGGCATCTGTATGCCTTGGGGGAGGTGGATTAGGAGTTCTGACATAGGGCTGATGCCTTTCTCCGTTGAAGCGCGGGGGATGATCTCTTTGTCCGTCGTTGCGTCGATCCCTCCTTACCTCGGACTGTATTGACGTGAGTCACTGGGTTGGACCATTGAAATCGTCTTCATCAGCTCTTACTTCGGCATAATAGGCATTATGAATCTCCTCCATGTGGTGGGAGGGTACTTCATGAGTTTGTTGAGTAACTGTTTGGTCACTTTCGACCCGCTTCTGCTTATCCCGTTCTGGAAGGCTGCGACTGCCATCCCTTCTGAAATATTTGGCAGTCCCATTCTTACCCTATTGAACCGGGCCAGGAAGTCCCGAAGTCTTTCGCCCGCCATTTACCTGATGGCGAAGATGTCGTTGACCCTAGCTTCAGCCTTCTTTGCTCCTGCATGAGTAGTAGCGAATTTATCTGCCATCTCCTCGAATGTTGATATCGACCGTGCCGGTAGCTGAGAATACCATGTCAACGCTCCTCCTCTCAAATTTTCACCGAACTTTTTCAATAGCACAGATGGCACTTGTTCTTTCGACAAGTCGTTGCCTTTTACCGCGATGACGTAATGGATCAGATGATCTTCTGGATTCGTAGTCCCGTCGTATATTTTCAAGTACAGTGGCATTTTAAAGGTTTTCAGGATGGGGTGGGGAGCAGCTTGCTCTACAAACCTTCCCACATCGCATTTTGGCAACAGCTTTGGGGCGCCAGGTATTTTTTCAACCCTTTCCTGGTGTTCCTTCATTTGGTCACGAAGCGTTTTGTTCTCGTTTTCCATTTCTTCCATCTTCTTCAGGATGGTTGCGAGTGCACCATCACTTGCATCGGTGGTGGTACGGATGTCGCTTGTTCGTACAGTGCTTGGCTCGCCGGTGACAGCAGCGATTTTCGCCGTCGGCGAATCCCCGGTATTTCCTTGAGGGGTTTTTTTCAAGCATGGTGTTTAGAGCGCTTGTCAACCACTCCTCTAATAGCTTTTTGACTGCTGGTGGTGTTTCTTTCACCGTGGATGTTGAAGCTGCTTTTTCGCGCAAGATCATCAGATCCTCGAGTGTGGAGGGTGAGATCTCACCCTTCGGTGTACCTCTTGGTGTAATATTCTCAGGATTTTCTCTACTGGCTTCGTTAAGGGAGTTCAAGAGGTTGTTTGAGACATTTGCTATTGCCTTCAATCTTGCTTCCTTCTCTGCCATCGCTGGTTTCTCTGGAGTGCGAAGGATAGAGATCGTTGCTTTAGATATGAGAACTATGATTTTGGCTACAGAAATTCCCACACACGGCACCAAATTATTTGACTCAAAAGTTGTTAAACTTTTTATTTTAAGCAAATCAATCAAATGAAGAGGTAAATTGTAGTCAAAGATAATAAATCCTAGGATCGTTTCGATAATTAGAACAATAGTAATAGTAAAGGAAAGAAAATGATAGAGAGATAAAGATTATAGAGAGAGAATGAGTTTGTTTATTGCAAGTTATCCCCCTATTACAAGGTTTGGATCCCCCTTTATATGGGGGGGGGTCCAGGCTTAGTTATTGGAACGACCACTTCGAAGTCTACTCTATAGCGGGGCCGACGACAGGTCGTGGTCGTTTCCCCTTTTACACCTGGGTCGTATTCTCACATCGACTTATTGACATTCAGTGGTTGGTCATGTCGACCGGAGGATGTATTTGGTCAAATTCGACCCCATACAGAGCTATTATTTCTTTTCATTCATTAATTTAATTGGAAAAGAGTTTTCCTTTCAAAAATTATTTTAATTTTCTGGTAAAATAAAGATTACAATTGTGAAGAATTCCTTTCCCCCAAGAAGAATATAATTAACTAGTACAAATCTGCAAATTACAAAATGATAATAATATATTGGGAACCTCTAGAAAGTTCGGTATTTTCAGAGTTCTAACTTCTATATTTTTCAGAGAGCCTCCGTCTTTTCCTCCTCTAGCTTTTGCCACCTCTGTCACTTCAACTTTGAAGGTAAGTTATAGCTCTCAATCGGAAGCAAAAATGGCTGACGAGGATTATGATATGGACGGAGGGTTCGTACATTTTATTTTTTTCATCTTCTGTAATTGAATTTTTTACGTTGTTTATGTGTTAATACTCTTTTTTCCGACTATGTACATTTTTTTTCGAAAAGGTAAAAGGTTGTGCAAAAGACTAGCTTTTTGTTTTCCTGATTTAGTTTTTGGTGTTAGAGAACCCCGGAATTGTTGAGTATCTGTGTGAAACGGGCTTAAATGAAAGGAAACAGGATATTGACACTCACATTGTAGTAGTTGTAGTTGTTAACTGAGTCATTTTTCTTTGTATTTTATTTGGTTATACAACTATCATCTGTGTAGAGTTTAGTGTTAAGGTTTATGAGTTCGTGTATTAGGGTATATTAAAGGTTTATGAATCAGGGCTCATATATAATTACGAAAAAAGTCATCTTTTTGGAGTGGAGGGACTCGGGACTCTCAAAGGAGAAGCTTTTTTATTTTGGGTTTTCCACCTGGTGTATGGTACCTGCTTTCGGGCCCAACTTATCCAGGTTCGTGCCGGAAAGTCCGAATTTGGGGGTAAAGCGCTCCCTAGCAAAAGCGACTCCATACCTAGGGGTCGCTATCGAGACCTCAGTTTAAGGATGAGGGAGAACTTATTATTATGATTTTGATCCTTATACAATGTGGATATTTGGTACTTTGGTAGGCGCATGTTATGAGTTTGAAGCTAGAAAAAGTGAATTTCTCGGTTATATAAAAAATTTTTTGGGCCTTTAGTTTGAATAGCAAAATTCATATAAATAGTTTTTTTATAACCGAGAAATCCTGAGGGCTAGTGGTGCATAGTTTGAAACTCAGTGGATGATGGGTCCGCCCCTCTCAACTTAAATAGCAAGCTTCTACCTACGATAGGGCTCGAACCCCATGATGTGCGCCTAACTCACCACAAGTTGTACTCTCACCGTTAGGCCAACTGGCCAAAGCTTGTTGGGACTCATATTAACAGCTGAGAACTTCTTTATTTCTCCTTATTTTATTTCTTTCTTTCTGAGTTGGAAATGCTTATGCTGCATGGAAACAATCTTAGTGAAGGACCTTTAGGATAAGGTAGATAGGGGGTGCTCTATAGTGGTCCTAACACTGAGGAAATTACTGTATTTCTGTCTATATACCTGCCTTTTATGGATCGTCCCTTTGGCTTAAAGTGATTCCTGTGTCTCGTAGAAATATTGGGGCTTTATTGTAGTGTTTAAATGATTATGTGTTGTTTAACTAGCTGCAGTCAGATAACATTCACTGGTGGGGGACTGAGAACAGAGGGGCAGCTGTGGGGGTATTTGGCCGTGGGGCTTTTGATTTTGTAGGGTCTTCCTGACACTGCTTGAAATATGATTTATAGCTAATCACATGCTTGAATATGCCGAAATTCTAAACGTTAACTTCTTGGGTTTGAATTGAGTTTTAGAGGTTTTTTTGGGTGGGTTGGGGGGGAGGGTGT